>JANVCQ010029244.1:0-11959 GCA_025531925.1 Erythroxylum plowmanianum
TACAACACATACACACTCAAAACACCCATTTAATTTCATTTTCTATTTCTAAATTCCACTTAAAGATCGGGGTCCAATATTTCATAAGGATGAAAAGGAAATTCGCTGAAGTGGTTGAGGATTGGGAGTTTGATTATAGTCCGCATAGTTTCAAATACAAAGATCTGTGTATTGCCACCAAAGGATTTAAAGACAAAGAGTTGTTAGGAATTGGTGGATTTGGTAGGGTGTATAGGGGTGTGCTACCAACATCAAGATTGAGATTGCAGTCAAAAGGGTGTCTCGTGAATCAAGACAAGGGATGAAGGAATTTGCAGTAGAAATTGTTAGTATTGGAAGGCTTCATCACAAGAATTTGGTCTCACAATTGGGTTATTGTCAACGGAAAGGAGAGCTACTTTTGGTCTACAAGCTTTTACCTTTCATTACAACTCACTTCTTAACACATGCTTAAGTTACAGGAATAGTTTGATTTATGAGACATCAAATCATAAGCATTGATTTTGATAACCTTAATAGAAGCCCTTTTGTCTAAAATGTCTGCTCCTAATTGTTTGGATGGACCTACACCATTGCTTACTTCTTTCAACAACAGGTTATCATTTTTAACTAAGCAAGAAAATGACAAGATCGGAGTTCTGTCGTCGATAATTATAACCAAAGCACAAAATGATAAAGCAAACACACGCAAGAGGGGGTGAATTGTGTGTGACTTAAAAAAATTCGCAAGTTCTTTTAATTCTTATATTAAACAGATCCTAGTTAATGAATAAAAACAGTAGGAGTCTGTCAGAAGATAAAGCCTTTTAAACAACAAGAGTTTGTTAGGCGATATGAGCCTTTTATGAGATGGGAACCTGCTTAAACGAAAGGAGCCTACTGAATGATAAATTCTGTTAAAACAATTTAAAAACTGAAGGCACCGATTAAAACTGAAAAGAAGCTCTTGCAAACTCAAAACAAAAAGAGCCTATTATAAAATGAAGGACCCTCTTGTTGAACTAAACACACATAATATAATGCAAAAATTTAAAAGTTAAGAGAAGAGAGAGAATGATGTAGTCGATTTTTATTAGTTTGACTTACAACCCAAGCTTACGTCTAATCCCTAAGTATCCAACTTGAGTGTTTCACTATAAATTCAAGTAGTAATTTGATGAGCCTCTCTAAGCTCACAAGTTAATATTTTTCCAGGGTCTTCAACCTTCCACACTAGTAGTATTTTACTAGTCTCTACAAACCGTTAAATAAAAATAAGGTTTGCTCGATATGAGCTTTAGTAATCTCTCTCAACAAAATTTCACTTTCTAATGCATAAGAGAATGTTTTACAAGGATATCACTTTCAAGAATGTATATGCTTTTGATGAGTTTTTACAATATGGCTTCGCAAGCTTCTGTATTGTTCATTCCTTCTTGTTCATAGTTGCATTGACTCTTCCTTAAATAGTCATTTCCTTAATTAGTCGCTACTTCACTTGCATATTTAGTCAACTGGATTGATTTGAATATGAATAATTTTAACACTTATCTTTGCTAAAATTCTTCCAGTGATCACAGAGCTAATATATGACATTTGTAGTTAGTAGAATCTTTTCAGATCAACCATTTCTAATAAGGTAAGTTCATAAAGAAGGTTCCTGTAAGAAAGGAAGTACATTTCTTATGATTTTATTTCCTTTTGAGAATTAACTTGTTAATAATAAAAGGAAATAAAACCAATTTGAATTTTAAAATATTATATAGTTATCATTAAAATTTTTAAATATAAACTTTGAGCTAACAATCTCCCCCTTTTGATTATGAGAAGCAATAATAGATATATTTTTCAAAATTCAAATAGATGATGGATGAATTCAAAAGAACCCTGTGACTTTTATATGTTCAGACATAATCATAAGGAACTTGTCTCTTAAGAAAGGAACCTATCTTTTATATATCACAGATTTTCACAAGTTCAACAACGGAATCAATCACATATATAATTGAGGCAGCAATGAGAAATATGCATTGAGCAGCATTGACAAATATATCATCATATGTGTAGAAATATGCAAAAAATTATCAATATAAACTCTCCCCTTTTTTCATTATAAAAAATAATAAAAGAGTATAGGAAGGAGGTGAAATAAAACAAGTTCAATAAGCCAAGCAAACAAGAGTAGCAATAGAGTTAATGAAAGGATTCAAAGATTTTTCTTAGAAAAAAGCATGTCAAAAAGTTGATTTTTCATCCTATCTATTTGTTCTCACATCTGTGTTTGATTGGCTTGAATGTTCTGCAGTTGTTGATGGAGTTTTGCACTATTTTCATCGTGAGGAGGAACAAGAGTTTGTTGATCTGGTGTAGGATCTAAGTTTTTTACTACTTTTTCAAATCTTTTGACTACCTAGATATTGTTTTGTAATTTTTATCCAAATTCATAGGGAATGGAAGGGTGAAACTTAGCCGAAGCATACTAATTCAGATTTGCAAAAGGAACTTCATAATGGTTCAAAATCTTGGTGAGCAACATCCCATAAGGTAGAAAACCAGTGGGATTCTTATGATTCCCTTTATCTATCATGAACCTCTAGATCATAGCTAGAAGATTCATCATGTTCCCTTTCAACAAAGTATACACCACATAAGTGTCTAGCAAATTGCACCTTTTAACTGAGCTACTCCTGGGAAAAATTGTAGTAGATGAAAGTGATGCAAGGCATCATGGTATTAAATCTAATTGTTTGCTCCAGGCTCTCCCGTACTGGGTGTTCTCAGCATGAAGGTAAAGAGAATTGACAACTTCAGCTTACTCCAAATCATCAACATCCCACTTATGATAGGCAAAATTAGTTCTCCCTATAGGAGCTACTTCTAGTATATCTCCTAAGATTTCTTTAGAAGTTAAAATTTCACGTTCATGCACCCATGAGACAATGACTAGCTTTCCATTAATTTCTTCCTTTTTCATATGTGTGTAGAATATCCTGACTAGCTCATCGCATACTATCTCATCTAATTTTAGAAAATTTTCCCAATCAATGGCAACAAGTAAGGAGAGATTGGTATACCTATGTCATCAAACATCATAGAAGGCAAGATTCGCCTAGCAACTACCTTTCTTTTGGGAAATATCTCTTTATTTTCTTTGATCTTTTCTCTTTGGGGAATATATCTTCTTGAGGCAGCTCTTTGTTATCAATAGTATCTTTAGTTACGAGCACTTTGCCTTCTTTATTTCTTCCCTTTTGCTTTTTCTGTCTTATTCTTCCTCTTTCTTTTCAACATCCGTGGTTTCTTTTTATTCAGAACTTTCCTAGGCTTGTTTTACAAAATTTCCTCTAGTTTGTGGTCATCTAATCAACCAATTAGATTCTTTATTTGAATCACTTTTATTTGTAATCCAGTGCAGTTCAAGTACTTTCTTCTTTTGAGGTTTAGAGGAGAAAGGTTCCGTAATACAGGCTTGATTAGAAGAAGTTGGGGTTTACTTTTTTCCTTTTGATTTTGATCTTATCATTGTAGAAGCGTTTGGTGACGTTTAAGAGAGCAAATAAGAGGCAATAAGAATGCAGAGAGTTAAAGTGCTAAAAGAAAGCGATGTAAATGAGAATGCCAAAGACAAGAGAAGTTTGCATAGGGTATACTAAGTAATTCCTGAGCGTTGATTTTGTGAGAGGATGAGTAGATGTACAGTTCATAAGAGGAAACGTAATCACTTGCATATCTTTTAACAGACACGTACGTAAAGTTGTCAAACTACAGCAGTGTTTTTGAAAAGGGTAAAATAATGCCATTAATGACTTCCTATTTTTAGGACATGTGTCTCTTAAAATGTTAGCTTGCTAAATGAAAAGCTAAGACAAGTAGCAGAGAATATTTATAAAGAAATAATATCAAAGAGTTTGCACATGCCAAGCTCTTTTCTTAACATGCAAAATCTATCTTTAGAGAGCAACTTGGTAAAAATGTCAACTACTTGATTCTCAGTATTAACATGCAAAAGATCAATGATTCCTTCTAAAACATGATCTTTAAGAAAATGATGTTTGATTTCTATATGATTAGTCCTAAAATGATGCAAAAGATTTTTAGAAAGATTTATAGCACTAGTATTATCACATAATATAGGAATATGACAAAAGTTTAGATAAAAATTGTTCATGAACCGCAAGTGCACAGTTGTCGAAGTGAGTAATAAATCAGTAAGAACCGAGTCATGTCTATAGGGATTATAAGAAATTCAAATCTACGTTAGCTACGGTGTTTGGAATTGGGTTAGGTGAAATTTTGGAAATCAAAAGCAATGTAAAGAATTATTACAATCTCAAATGAATTTCTAAGCAACTAACCAATTCAATGCAACCAAAATAATTATGAATATGACATATCTATGCAATAACTAATTAAGAAGAAAGTGCATCAATTGACTAATTAAAAGGATTAACTTCAATGGGAAACGACTATCTCCTAGGGAATGATGTTTTTGCCAACCTTAATATTGATTTAGCTATTGTCCACAATTAAAAAATCCTAACATTCCATGTGAATTTTAAAAGTAATTAATCCCCTTCTTCCAAAGGTGAATTAATCTATCCACTCTAGACATCACTTAGTAATCCCTTATTTAAGCTCTTCCTATAGTTTCTTAAGTTCCAAACCCAAACCTTCTATTTTCACCTCCTAAGTTTCTTGGGTCTCTTAACTCATAAGAAAATCCTAGCCAAAATCTCCTTCAATCTTATATTAAAACCCCCCTTTTTCCAATGGTGAATTTATATCATGTAAACTTCCAATGATCCAAAGGAAGAACAAGTAAACCCAAGGAAAATCAACAAGGATATAAATATTCAATCATGGATTCCAGCAAAATTCAATGTTAAAACATCACCAAAACATAAAATCCTTAAGAGAAATCAAGGTTCTAGCCATAAATCAATATGCCAAGCAATCCAAAAGCATAAACCCTAGACAAACTCATGAAAGAATCAAATAGAGATAAAGAAAACGACTTCAAACTGTGTAAAATTTCTGTAGTAAAATTGTGATTTGGAATCCTCAAAGCTTTGTGATAGTTCCTCTTGGGTGGACTCTCAAGCTTGATGATGCCCTCCCCTCTCCTTTGCTTGGATGCACTTTTTGTGGAAGTTGTGTCGTCGCCAAAAAAGGAGCTACCACCTTTTTTTAGTTTTCAAAACATTGGGTCCTCTCCTTGTACATTACATTTCACATATGCATAGTCTTCAATTTGATGTTAGTGTATTGCATTTTGTACATGTAGTGTTGTCGCTTTTTCTTTTTATTAATTCCCATCTATCTTACTGCTGTCTTATTTTGCTTCATGTGTTGTCATTTTGTCCCATCTTTTCCCAATTGCTTGTCCATATGTTGAAGCATTGACCATTCTTCCAAATTGCTATCTTTTTGCTTTGTTTTTCCAAAAAGCTCGTAACAATCAGATATAATATAAAAACAACAATTTAGCATAATATCTATCCCAAAACACTACACAATTTACCTACATTAATGCATCAAATAAAAGCCTATCAGTATCTCTATCAAATACCCCCACATTTGAACTATTGCTTGTCCTCAAGCAATTTAAACAATAAAAAAATTTCATCAATTCGTTTTAAAAGAAAATCGAGTGTGTCCATTCATTTAAACTTAAAAAAAACTCAAGCTTTGAGCTACTACACATATCATAATTTTTCATCAATGTACATAAACAAGGTCAAAGGCAGACACCATTAATCAAAGGCATATATAAAACTCATATGGATTTTCCCCACATTTTTTCTCAAATCATTCAAGTGCTTAGGGTCAGTGTTTCACTCAAGACTCCCTCTAAAAGACTACACTACTATAGGCTTGCATATTCAACAATTCTCTACCACATAAAATACACACCAATATGGATCAAAAGGACTTTTATTTAGGGTTGCAATGAGGTTTGGGTTAAGGTAGGATAAAAAGATCACAGGTTAACTCACAAGTATTAACAAAGCACTAAGTAAAAGGGACAACTAAATACAAAGTCTGAGATACACAAACAAATATATGGGACTGCTAATACTTATCACTAACTAATGCTACTATGTTTGGTTCTTTTTCTTTTTTCTTTCTTTTTTTCTTTTTCTTTTATTTTTTTTCAATACTGAAAACAAGGGAAAACAATAAAAACAAGAGAAAACAAAAGCAACATAAATTAATAAAATATAAGTAGGACTACCTTTATAAACTTCTCATAATAACAAGTAAGCTCAAAAGTCCCAAATTATAGATTACATGATCACTTAGCACTTCATTATACTTGTGATCAGGCAAGGCTAACGGATTTTTGGGTTTTTAAGTGTTTATTTTGCAATTAAAAAGGGTAAAGGTTCAAAAGGTGGGCTATTTAAGTTAATGGGATTAAAACAAAGAATGCCTTAATTATTTCCATAAAGCATGCATCTCATAGTTTCAAACCAATTCAATGCAAGTTCTAAAGGTAATGTTCCTAGGGAAGCATCACACATAATTAAAAAAATGAAATGAATATAAAATGCAGTCATGTAAGCTCAAAACCTAACATGTGTTTATATGAAAATCCATCAAAATTTTATACATTACCTAATCACTCAAGTATTAAATTATTGATTGAGTTTATGCAACTAACTACTTCAATCAATCCATACGATTAACCTTCCACTCAAGCTGCCTAATTCAAATTCAAGCACACAACTCAATCCTCAGTCCAACTACTATGGCAAAATGGCATGGTTCAACCTTCATCACAATTCAAATGCAAAATTGCAAAATAAATTAAAATTGGTCCCACTTCTACACTTAAATGGGACATTGTCCCCAATGTCCTAAAAAAATGGAGATGAGAACATAAGGACTCCCTGGATCAAAGAGGGTTCAGCGACTTGAAATCATAATTCACAACTCTAATCTTGCATTGCTAAAAACAACACAGATAAAAAGAAAATAAGGTACTCAAATGAAAGCAATAAAAAGGAACTGAAACAACAAAGAACTAAAATGAAAGGATAAGATTGGGGTGCCTCCCAATAGGCACTATGTTTAATGTCAATAGTTTGACGTAGCCATTTGACCACGGGTCCTTGAGTGAAATATATGCAATGATTCTCAACTTTTGATTATAATAATGCTTCAATCTTTGGCCATGCACTTTGAAAGTTCTTCCATCGCTTCCCTCAACTTTAATTGCTCTGTAGGAGGTAACATTTTTCACAACAAAGGGCCCCGATCATTTAGAGCATAACTTACCTGAAAAAAGTTCAATCTCGAGTTGAAAAGTAGAATTTTCTCTCATGGGGAAATTTCTTTCCTCATGATGTGTTAGTCATGCCGTTTCTTAGTTTTTTCCTTGTAAATTTTAGAGTTCTATATGCTTCATTTCAAAATTCTTCCAATTCACACAACTGAAGAGACTAATTTCCAACCGATTTTTGCCAATCAAGATTTAACTCCCTAACTGCCTAATAAACATTGTGTTCCAACTCTACCAGAAGATGACAAGCTTTTCCAAAAATCAAACGATATGGAGATATGTCAATTGGAGTCTTAAATGTTGTCCCATATGCCCAAAGGGCATCATCAAGCTTGATAGCCCAGTCTTTCCAATTGGGATTCACCATCTTCTCAAGAATGTCCTTGATCTCTCAGTTTGATATTTCATCTTGGCCATTTGACTATAGGTGGTAGGGTAAAACAACCTTGTGATGAACTCTATATTTGGTTAAAAGATGACCTAGAAGCTTATTACAAAAGTGGCACAAATAATGGCCCTTAGAGTGCCAAATCTTATAAAATTGTTTTTCTTGAGAAATCTGATAAGGCATCATTTGTTGGTGAAGCTATGGCTTCAACCTATTTTGATACGTAATCCACTGCCAAAAGGATATAGGATTGTCCATAAGATTTAGGGAATGAACCTATAAAGTCAATACCCCATAAATCGAAGAGTTCTACCTTAAAAATGTTGGTCAAAGGAAGCTCATGATATCATGAGATATTACCCATTTGTTGACATAAGTCATACGTCTTAATGAAAGCATAATTGTCCTTATAATTTTTGTTGCTATTCTTGTTGGGCCAAAGTGACCTCCATATGGTGATAAATGACAATGCTCCAAGATTGCTTGGACTTCATTTTCTGGGATACATCTTCGAATCACTTGATCGAGACCTCTCTTGAACAGTAAAGGCTTATCCCATAGATAACTTTTTGCATCAAATAGGAACTTTTCTTTTGAGCCAAATTTAAATCCAGAGGAGTTAAACATGTAGCTAAATAATTTACCACATTAGCAAACATTGACTCTAAATAACTGCTTATCTACAAAAGCCTCTTAGATAGGTGTTAGAGGCTTTGATTCCTCAAGCTCTAATTGAGATAGATGGTTGGCAACTGTATTTTCTGTCCCTTTTTTTGTCTTTGATCTCTACATTAAACTCTTGCAAAAGTAATACCCATCAAATGATTCACGATTTGACATCCTTCTTTGCAAACAAATATCAAATTGTCGCATGATTTGTGAAAATCACAAGCTTGGACCTAATGATATACGACCAAAACTTGTCCATAGCAAATACAACTACTAACATTTCCTTCTCTGTAATAGTGTAGTTTTGTTGAGCATCATCCAAAGTCCGACTAGAGTAGTAGATGACCTTGAACACTTTCTCTTGCCTTTAGCCCAAAGCTGCTCCCACTGCAAAATCACTTGCATCACACATGATTTCAAATGGTTGTTGCCAATCAGGTGTGATCATCACAGGAGCTGAAATCAACTTTTCCTTGATCAACTCAAAAGCCTTCAAGATTTCTCATTGAATTCAAATTTCACATCCCTCTCCAAGAGATTGCAAAGGGGTTTAGCGATCTTGGAGAAGTCTTTGATGCATCTTCGATAAAACTGCACATGTCCAAGAAAACTACGGATACCCTTTACATTTGTTGATAAAGGAAGCTTTTCAATAGTTGTTATTTTGGGTTGGTCCACTTCAATGCCATGGCCAGATACTTTGTGACCCAACACAATTCCTTCCCTCACCATAAAATGACATTTCTTCCAATTGAGTACCAAGTTGGTATCCTGACATTTTTTCAACACTAGAGATAGATTATGTAAACACTTATCAAATGAATCACCAAAAATAGAAAAATCATCCATAAAGACCTTCATGAAGTTCTCAACTATATTAGAAAAATAGCCATCATGCAGTGCTGAAATGTAATAGGAGCATTACAAAGACCAAAAGACAGGCTCCTAAATGCAAATGTGCCAAAAAGACAAGTGAATGTGGTCTTTCCTAATCTTCAGGTGCCATGGCTATTTGGTTATATCCCAAGTACCTATTTAAAACATAGTAAAATGCATGTCTAGCAAATCTGTCCAACATCTGATCTATGAATGGCAAATGAAAATGGTCATTCCTAATGGCTTTGTTCAACTTCCTATAATCCATGTAAACCCTCTATTCAGTGATTGTTCTAGTGGAAATAGTCTCATTGTTATCATCTTTGACTACAGTAAATCCACCTCTTTTAGGAACAACATAAGGAGGACTAACCCATGAACTATCGGAAATTGGGTTTCCAACTTTAAGGCACTTCTAAATTTTGTTCCTAACCACTTCCTTTATTGCTGGATTCAATCTTCTTTGGGGTTCAATGCTAGGGGTGAATAACTCCTCCATAAGAATTTTATGCCTAATTCCCTTAATGTTTGAAATTGACCAACCCAGTGCATTTTTTAACTTCTTTAACACCTTAACCAGTTTATCTTCTTCCAAAGGAGTCAATGAAGATGAAATAATGATAGGAAAAGTTTGATTAGCATTCAAGAACACATGTTTCAAATTTTCAGGCAAGGGTTTTAAATCAAGCGATGGGTGAACATCTTTCACATCATCAACAACATCAACATTAGTCACAAAAAATAAAGGCTCAGTTTGATCAGAATTTTGCAAGCATTCAAAAGAATACAATACCATTATAAAATAAGTATCCTCATCATCCATAGAATCTTGTCTAAGTATACCTTCCAAATATGTCAATAATGGGTCTTCAAATATAAGGGAAGGAAAAGATGTTACCACACAAAAGGATATGACATTCACTCAGTTGCAGGTTGATGTATCACTTGGATGTTTGAGCAATTCGTACATATTGAACCTCACCTTCTCTCCATTTGCATGTAAGGTTAGTTCCCCTTGTCACACATCAATTACTATGCCTCTAGTAGCCAAGAATGGTCACCCAAGTATGATCAGGATCTCCTTATCTTCTTCCATGTCGAGCATCACAAAGTTTGCAGGGAGAATGAATTTGTCTACATGAACAAGGACATCTTTTACAATACCTTAAGGATAAGTGAGGGAACAGTCGGCTTGTTGGAGGTAAATTGTCGATAGCTTGGCTTCTCCTAATCCCAGCTTTTAGAAGATGGAAAATTGCATGAGATTTATGCTTGCCCCCAAATCGCAAAGCACTTGACCAAAATATGTGTTGCAAATTTCACATAGAACTGTGAAGCTTCCCGGATCTTTCAATTTCTGTGGTAGCTTTCTTTGCAAGATTGCACTACACTCCTCGATCATCAATACTGTCTCAAAGTCTCCAAATCTCCTCTTTTTGGTAACAATTTCCTTGATAAATTTTGTGTAATTCGGTACTTGTTCAATAGCTTCAATCAAGGGAATGTTGATCTCAAGTTTCTTAAAGACCTCAAGGAATTTTGCGAATTGATCATTGATTTTCTTCTGTTGAAATCATGAGGATATGGCAGCTTGGGATGATTTTTGTTTGCAGTTCCCCTTCTAGTTACTTCTTCTATTGGACCCCAAATTTTTTCTTATATTTTTATTTATTTATTATTGATTTATTTTATTTTATTCTCTTAGAATTTTGTCATTAAATTAGAAAACATAAGTAGCAATTAGAATTTAGAATAGAAATGTTAGAATTAAAGTAGTAAGAGTGTACAAGGGTAAATTTGGTAAGTCACTTAAGTTTAAAAGCCATAAGGCATTAAAGGAAGGGCAAAGTGGACATTTTACACTTATTAAGGGTAAAATTGGAAGTAAAGAAAGTGGTCTTGCTCTTAGAGAAGGAAGAATCTTGAATGAGGGAGAGAAGAAGAGAGAATAACGAAAAAAAAGAGAGAAAGAAGAGAAAAGAAGGAAGTTTGAGTTAGGTTTAATCTTTTCTTAGTTTTTAAGAGTAATTTTGAGGTTGCTAAAGAAGAGAAAAAGAAAGAGGAAGGGAAGAGCTTTCATTTGAGCCAAACATCTTTTTATTTGGTGAAGATTCAAGGTAAGTTCATTTTTAATCCTTTAGATTTTTGAAAGGGTTTTGGTTCATGAAGCTTAGGAAGTGCATGGGTTTAAGTATTCTATAATAAATTTTAGTGAATATACTTTATGGGATTCTAAATTTGTATTCCTATTAAATGAAATTTTTGCCAATGTTAAAGGGAATCAAGAAAGGCAAGAGGAGCAAGAGGAGCAAGAGGAGAGGTACTTTTAAACAAGTTTGCAAGTAAGGAATCAAGGTGGGTTACATGTTTATAGTAGAGTTAATGAGCCATGAATGTTTTTCCAAATTAATAGAGTTAAATGATTTTAATCACTTTATAAATGTTGCATTTATTGCTTCTTAAATGATTTGAGAAATTACTACATATTTGGTACTTGAATTTTGTTGATGATTTATGAAATGGTATTTGAAATGTATTACGGTTATGAAAATCATGTTTCCAAAATGTGCCGTTTGGGCAATATGTGTTCAAGTCATAAAATTCATGTTGTGTGGGTTAGTGGTGGTCCATTCTGTTACGTCATATGCACGTCAACTCTATTAAAGGCTTCTCCCACCTGCCCACTTGTTGGACCCCGAACTTTCCTTGAAAATTAGAAATTATAAAATGAAATTAAATGAGGAAATATGGTATGATTCTTT
>JANVCQ010029262.1:0-11959 GCA_025531925.1 Erythroxylum plowmanianum
CATGATTCTTTTTGATCAATAACAAATAGGGGGAGAAAGAAGAAGAAGAAGAAATGACAAAGATAGGGGGAGAAGAAAAGAAAAGCAAAACAGAACAGAAGATGGGAGATAAATTTTTATGATTATCTGTTATCATCAAAAAGGGGGAGATTGTTAAGTCAAAATGACTTTATGATTAATTTTGATGAAAACTAAATAATGATGAAGCTGACGGAAAATGAGACGGAAGCAAAAGCAAAGTAAGACTGAAACAAAATAAGACGGAAGTAAAATGAGACGAAAGGAAAATGAGACGGAAGTAAAAGCAAAGTAAGATGGAAGCAAAATGAGACGAAAGGAAAATGAGACGGAAGCAAAAGCAAAGTAAGACGGAAGCAAAATGAGACGAAAGCAAAAATGAGACGGAAGCAAAATGAGACGGAAGCAAAATGAGTCGGAAGCAAAATTAATATAAGATGAAGCGAAGCTGAAAATGAGATGAAGGAGTCGAAGGCGAAGAATCAAATCAGTTTGAGTTAGTTACAGAACTCAACTGAATAACTGAGCTGGTTCTGGTAAGCAATACAGAACCAGCTCTGTTACTAGAGGTTAACTAGGCACAGATAAGCGATGCAGAACCAACCCCATGGCCTTACACCTAACGGTACCAAATGGCAAAGAAGATTTTAAAACAGAAAGTTCATGAAACTATCGATTGCCATCTTTGTTTACCTTGCAAGAAAAGAGGAACTTGATTGTGTTTTACATGTGCATGATTATATGAATTTGTTATGTTAGAACATTGGTTATTGCTTGAAAAAAAAAGGAAATTATCTTTGTTCTTTATGGAGGTTAATGTTTGTATAAACATTTTGAATGGAAACCATAACACTCACTTAGCTCGAATAACTCAACATTTATTTTCTGTTCATTTTTTAAATTTTAACCTCCCAGGTGCACACTCGGGGATTTCAGTAGCCAGGACTCCACCATTTGAGTAGCTACCTTCGTCACATGCGGCTGTATAGGTAGTTTTACTTGTGCATTTGTTTTACATGTATTGCATAACTATGAACATGATTGTGTAAAAATAAATTGTAAATGTTTTACTAGTATAGTTAATCAGCTTTATAAATATGTCTTGATTTGAGTTTTGTGAAAATATGGTTATTTATAAATGTTCTTTTCTTTAACTAAATGCGAGAATGTGCCTTTGGGATTATTTTTGAGTGGACTTAAAGTCTAGAAGTAGCAATGGTTCTTTGGTTAAGTGGATAGAATTGTTTTGAATTGTTTTTCAGGAGCATAAAATTTTTGGTTTTATTAAATAACAGTTGTTATGCCATTGAAATTTTTAATAAAGGTTAATTTTAAAAAGCTTCCACTGCTACCTTTTTTTTTCTTTATCTTAAGTTAATATATTGTGAAGAAAAGGGAAAAGGCTTAGATTTAGGGGAATTTTCCAATTTGATTGGATATCAACTGGAGGGTTTTAATGGGGGTGTCGGGTAGGTCACCCAGTCGTTAGAAAAGGGGCCTGTCAGTGATGGTATCAGAGCCAAGTTATCCCTTTCTGTTTAATGCATTTGTAAATTATTTTTGAAGTTGTTTTCAAAGTGAGGTAACTTGTAAAATGTTTTGATTTACATGTATATAGTTCAGGACATGAAAGTCTTATATATGTGCAGTTTGCTAAATGGATAGCACAATGCACAGACGAGGCCGTGGATGTCCTCGTAGGGCCACATCAATGGCTCTTACACTTGAGGCACCACCAGGAAGGGAAGAGGAACACTTGCCAGGCTCAATGAGTGCTTCCATTAATCAACCCCATTCTCAATTGTTAGGGCTAGCAGAACCAACTGGGGAAAATTTTACAGTAGAGCATATTGACTCAGATACTCGCCTCGATGATGCGGCAATCACACGAAAATGGAGAAACTTCTAGATGTTCCATCGAGTAGGTGTGTAAACTGGGAGCAAAGCCTTTTGATGGGAGTGGAGATCTAGAGAGTGCACTCGCATTGTTAGATCAGATTACGAAAATATGCCGAGTTGAAGGATGTACAAATAAGCAGAGAGTGGTATTTTCCACCTTCCTCCTTGAGGGCAAGGCAAAGGATTAGTGGGAAACTACTGAGAGACGTCATCTAGATGGGGTGTCTTGGTCTAATTTTTAGAGAGAGTTTATTGATATATTCTACCCTCAGAGTTACAAGGATGCCCTAGTAAAGGAATTTTTCAGTCTAGAGTAGGGTCCGATGCCGGTGACAAAATATGAGAAGAAATTTTTAGAGTTTATCAGGCATTTTCTGTTTATTACTAACAGTGAGGAGTAGAAGTGTAAGATGTTTGTTATAGGTTTGAACCTCAGGTTGAGGATCCATTTGTCTCTGGCCTCCCAAACACACTATAAGGAGTTGGTAGAAGCTGCAATGAAGGTAGAAATAAATATAACGACTATCACCCAAATTGTAAGATCAAAATAGAAACGCAATGCACCAGTTAGCTCATCTCAGGGTTCAGTATGAAAAAGCAAGTCAAGATGGATTGGTGGCTGAAGGTTCAGCATAGGCAGGTCAACCAGTCAGGGATCCTTTGGGTCACCTCATAAACCTAGGGATTTCCATAACACCAGCACACTAGTGCCAGAGTATAGTACTTATGGAAAGAGACATTTGGGCAAGTGTCGAATGAATACGATGGGTTGTTTCCACTGTGGACAGGAAGGACACTTTAGGAGAGATTGTCCCCAATTCATTACTGCAAAGAGGTCAGTTGTGATATCTTTAACACCTCCGCAAGACAAGGCAGTTGAGGCTCCCAAGCTAGATGGTCGAGTTTTCCTACATCCAGCAGAGGTTCAGGAGGTAGGGGAGTAGCCCCCACAAGGCAAGTAGGTAAACCCTGCACGCAAGCTCGAGTCTTTATAGTTACTCAGCAAGAGGCAGATGCCACACCAAAAGTTGTCACTAGTGTGATTCCTGTTTTTTAGTATGATGCATATGCTTTAGTAAATCCCAGTACTACACAGTCTTTTATGTCACTAAATTTTTCTGCAAAATTGGTTGTGGAACCTCAATGGCTAGACAATGGGATAATAGTTTCCATTCCAACTAGAAACTCACTTTTTGCTAAAAGAGTGTTTGTTGGCAGTAACATAATGATTGATGGTCAAGAGTTTCTGGCAGATCTGATTATATTATATGTTTGGGATTTTGATATTATTCTCAGAATGGATTAGTTATCCACACATTATATAGTAGTGGATTGTTCTAAACGGGAGGTTAGATTGAGTCAGTTGGTGAATCGAGAGGTAACATTTCGTGGATTACGAAAAGTTCTCCCCACAAGAATAGTTACCCCTATAGTGGCTAGGAAAATGTTCAGTAAAGGATGCCAGGGATATCTAGCGTATGTGATTGAACAAGGAAAAGATGTGATGAAATTAGAAGATATTCTAATGGTTAGAGAGTTCCCCGATGTATTTCTAGGGGACCTTCCAAGATTACCTCTAGATAGGATGATCGAGTTTGGTATAGAATTAACTCTAAGAACCCAACCAATTTTGATGACTCCGTACAAAATGTCTCCAGTGGAGTTCAACGAATTGAAAGTACAGATGGAGGAGTTGTTAGATAAGGATTTTGTGAGACCCAGTGTTTCCCCTTAGTCCTCTTTGTTAAAAAGAAAGATGGGAGTTTAAGGTTATGTATCAACTATAGGCAATTGAATAAGGTGACAGTCCGCAATCAATATCGCCTCTGGAGGATTGATTATCTGTTTGATCAACTACAAGGATCTAGGGTGTATTCGAAAATTGATATGAAATTAGGCTATCACCAGTTGAAAATCCATAGTGAAGATGTCTTGAAGGCTGCCTTTCAGACTAGGTACAAGCATTATGAATTCTCGGTTATGCCGTTCAGATTAGCAAATGTTGCAGCTACTTTTATAGATTTAAGGAATATGGTGTTTTGAGAGTACCTAGATAAGTTCGTGATTGTTTTTATTGATGACATATTAGTGTATTACAGCAGTCAGGAATAACATGCAGAACATCTTCGAATAGTTTTATAGACCCTACGAGAGCACTAGTTATATGTCAAGTTCAGTAAGTATCAATTTTGGCTTGAGAAGGTCACTTTCTTGGGTTATGTCATATCAACTAAAGGACTTAATGTGGAACCCTAGAAGATTGAAGCTATTACTAATTGGAGACCTTCCACAAATGTCATAGAAGTCAGGGGTTTCCTTGGATTGGCAAGCTACCATAGGAAATTTGATGAAGGATTTTCCAAAATAGTAGACCCACTGACCAAGTTAACAAGGAAAGAGGAGAAGTTTGAGTGGTTAGATGCCTGTTAGAGAAGTTTTGATAAATTAAAATAAAGATTAACAACAATTCCTATGCTTACATTACTGACAGGAAGTGATGGCTTTATAATCTATAGTGATACTTTGAGACAGGGATTAGGGTGTGTTTTCATGCAGAGTGATAAGGTTGAGCCTATGCTTCTAGGCAACTGAAAAAACATGAGCAGAACTATCCCACCCATTACCTAGAGCTGACAATGATAGTTTTTGCATTAAGAATATAGAGGCACTACCTATGTGGTGTTCCTTGTAAAATTTTCACAGATCACAAGAGTCTGCAGTATTTGTTCACTCAGAAAGAACTAAACATGAGGTAGAGGAAATGGCTGGAATTAATAAAAGATTACAATTGTACGATGGAATACCACCCTAGAAAAGACAATGTAGTGGCCGATGCCTCAAGTAGGAGACCTACTAGCTCAATAGCACAACTGAAGACAATATACCTTCCACTTTTAGTGGAAATGAGATCTCTAGGAGTTAGACTGAATGTGGCAGACTCAGGAGCATTGTTGACTACATTTCACATTCGCTACATTTTGTTAGACCAGGTTAAAGAGACAAACACAAGATCCCTAATTAATGCCGACTGGAGTTGAGAATGGGTAGAGGACAAAATTTACAACCCAAGAAGATGGTACTATGAAGAGGGGCAATGATTGTGCGTATTGGATTTGGGGGACTTGAAGAAAGAAATCTTAGAGGAAGGTCACTCCTCAGCTTATACTATGCATCTAGGTAGCACAAAAATGTACCACATCCTCAAGGAACATTATTAGCGGAGAGGATTGAAGAAAGAAATAGCAGAATTTATTGCTAAATGTCTAACTTGTCAATAGGTTAAAGTAGAACATCAGAAATCTGCAGGAATGATGCAACCCCTCCCAGTCTTAGAATGGAAGTGGGAAAAGATTACTATGGGCTTCATAGTAGGGCTTCCACAGAGTCAGAGGGATCATGATACTGTATGGGTGATCATGGATAGGTTAATAAAGTCCACACATGTCCTTCTAACTAGAAACGATTACCCCTTAAATAAAATAGCCTAGATTTATGTGGATGAGATAGTGAGGCTCTATGGTGCACCAACCTCTATTGTTTCAGATCGCGACCCTAGATTCACATTTAAATTCTGGCCTAACTTATAGAAAACCTTGGGTACGTAATTGAAGTTTAGTACTGCATTTCACCGTCAGACGGATGGTCAGTCAAAGAGAACTATTCAGACACTTGAGGACATGCTTACGTCCTGTGTCATGGAATTCAAGGGGAGTTGGGAAACTCATCTACCATTGATAGAATTTGCCTACAATAACAGTTATAAGGCCATCATTGGAATGGCCCCTTATGAGGCACTTTATGGAAGAAAGTGCATAACTCCAATATGTTGAGACGAGGTAGGAGAAATGAAACTAATAGGTCCTAAACTTATACAAGTGACAACAGACAAGTCAAGATTATTCTCGATAGATTAATAATGGCCCAGGGTAGAGAGAAAAACTATGCGGATAATCATCGTAGGGATCTTGTATTTGAAATTTGAAAGGCATATTAAGATTTGGAAAATGCGATAAACTAAGTCCACATTATATAAAACTGTATTAAGTTACGAAAAGGATCAGAATAGTGGCATACTGATTAAGGTTACTGGACGAACTTGCAAGGATTCATAATGTCTTTCTTATGTCTATGCTTCGCAAATATCTAGCTGATCCATCTCATGTAATCACAAAACAACTAGTGAACCTAAAAGAAGATTTGATTTTCGAGGAAGAACCACTATAAGTCCTTGACAGCAAGAACAAGTTCTGCATAACAAGACCATTTCATTGGTTAAGGTACAGTGGAGGAACCACACGATAGAGGAAGCTACATGGGAGCCTGAGCGGTAAATGCATATATTATACCCTCATTTATTTCAAGCAGTTACGCTCAGTTAAATTTTGAGGACAAAATTTTTTATAAGGAGGGGTGATTATAAAACCCCGATCTTTCCCTTTTATCGGTTTATATTTTTTATTCTACGTGAATATTATTTCTAGATGAATAGTGAATATGGGTTAATAGTATTTTCACTTGAATAGGGATTTTGAGGGCCTAGCCCCCAAAAGAATTGTAAATACCCAGAATAGGTATTATAGTCAAATGATATTGAAATGAATCGGAAACAAGTCCAATCAGATAAATTTTGAGAATTTCATAAGTTTAGGGAAAAAATGCCCTTTTTGGAAAATAATGGGTATTAATGATTTTAAACACATTCAAAATTTTTGAGGCACCTAATTACTAAATATTGATCCCAATTAAATTTTCCCATGGTCAATTTGATGGTGAGATGGCTGTGGAATGTTTTAGGGATTTAATCTAGTTTATAGGTGTAGTAATCCATAAAAGGATGAATTGTTTTTTTTTTTACCTAAATGGAGTTAATTAATAAATTTTAAATGAATCACAATTATTGACCAATTACAAGACTCCATATGGTTTAAGAAACATTAACTTAGATGATGATGAGTCATTTAAGATGCTTAATAAGAAAAAGATGTGTAAAGTATTAAAGTAGTATGAAAAGGCAAAAGAAGACAAAATTTGGTTCATTTGAAAGGAGGATTCGTGAGAACTAAAAAGAAAGGAAGAAAAGAAAAGAGAAAGAGGGAGAATTTAGCCAAGGAGAAGAGGAAGAAGAGAGGTGTCATTTTTGGTGGATTTGGAGTAAGAATTGAAGAAATCTTGACCTAGGATTGGTGTTCGTCAATTTCCTAAGAGATTGGGAGAAAAGTGGTAAATTTTTCTTAGTTTAAGTTGTTTATTTTGTGGATTTCATATGGAATGGATTTATTTAAGAACAAAGGTTGTTTTTAACTTATTATGGAGTAGATAATAAAACTTGAAAGCATGTAAAGGTTAAAACAACAAAAGTGAATCAAGAAACTAAGGATAGGGTTATGATGTTCATGATATGGATTTGACGTCAATGAAGTAAAGAAATGAAAAAGGATTGAATTAGATTAGGTTTGAGTTCATTTACGTGTAATGAAGAGAAGATGTGTTAAGAAAAATGGAGGGATAGTGAAAGAGTGGTGTATTCGGCAAAGCTAGGAAATATTGGAGAAAAATTATAATTTTTGGTTTGATGAGTTTAAATGATGCTTGGTATAGAACTTAGGTGAAATGTACGAAAAGTTTGAAAGAAAGTGAAATAGTATGTATATATATATGTAAGGAGGACAATTTGGCCCTAAAGAGGAAAGAAATTGATAGTGTGATTCATTGAAGTTCAATTACCGTTAAGGTGTAAATAACCCAAAATCTTAAGGTTATTTTCATAAAAAATCAAATGGAAAAAGTTAACATGACCTATTAGGCCATATCATGATTTAAGCAGATGTGATGATGTTTTAAAAATACGTTTTAAGTAAATTTCGGAGTTAGATTTTGAAATGGAAACCAATGGAATAACTTATGGTACTTGAAACCGAATTGATAATTGTAATGCTTTATGTCCTATGGTGGAAATAAATGATTAAACGACTTGTAAATTATGTAGGTCAAAAAGAGACACTCAGCACAGGAGTGTATTTGGCGATAAACGACAAAATTGTGAGTGTATCTTTAAACTGATTTTATGAAAGAAAAATGGTTTCTATTTTATCATGAAATGAATAAGTTCATTGGTGTTGCTACTTGAATTTGAAAGCTAATGTTTATATATATATATATATATATATTGGAATCGAATTGAAATTGCATATGCAATAAATTGGCCCAACAATGGAATTTGAACATGAATTGAATTGGTATAGAAATGTGGTACACCTGTGTATTAATTGTTGTTTAGCCTGCGGTACGTTGCTAGGTCTCCTTATACATATGATTATACCGATCAGAGTGCGTCCTAACGTGCATGGTATACCTAACAGTGGGTGGTTTCGTGTCTGTTAGTTTGTCTTATAAGTCGCCCTCTACACTTATAGAGTATATATTGTGATAGTACTATTACAAGTAAGCAATATATAACTAGCTCCGTAACCACTGATTTATATGTAGTGTCAGCACCGTTATGGATAAGCGATGCAAAACTAGCTTCATAATAATCGATATATATTGGCTAACTTAGTATGAGTAAGAGATGTAGAACCAGCTGCATTACTAGAGGTTAGCTAGGTACGAGTAAGCGATACAAAACTAGCCTCGTGGCCTTACACCTAACGGTACCAAATAGTAAAGAAAATTTTAAAAGAGAAAGTTCATGAAACTATCGATTGCTATCTCTGTTTACCTTACAAGAAAAGAGGAACTTGATTGTGTTTTACATGTGCATTGATTGTATGAATTTGTTATGTCAGAGCATTAGTTATTGCTTGAAAAGAAAAGCAAATTATCTTTGTTCTTTATGGAGGTTAATATTTGTATAAATGTTTTGAATTGAAACCATAACACTCACTTAGCTCGTTTAGCACACTCTTTATTTTTTGTTATTTTTTAAAATTTTAACCTCCCAGGTAAACTTTTACAGATTTTAGTAATCAAGACTCCACTATTTGAGTAGCTACCTTCATCACGTGTGGCCATGTAGGTAGTCTTGCTTGTGCATTTGTTTTACATATATTGCATAATTATGAACATGTTTTGAACATCTTTGTGTAAAGATAGATTGTAAATGTTTTACTACTATAGTTCATCATCTTCATTAATTTGTCTTGATCTTGGTTTTGTGAAAATATGGTTATTTATAAATGTTCTTTTCTTTAATTAAATGCATGAATGTGTTTGAACCTTTGAGATTATTTCTGAATGGACTTGAGGTCCAGACGTAGCAGTGGTGCTTTGGTCAAGTGGATAGAAGTGTTTTGAATTGCTTTCAAGAACGTAAAATTTTTAGTTCTATTAAATAACAATCGTTATGTTGCCGAAATTTTTCATCAAGGATACTTTTAAAAAACTTCCACTGCTACCCCTTTTTTTCTTTATTTTAAGTTAAAATATTTTGAAGAAAAGGGAAGGCTTAGCTCTAGGGATACTTTCCAGTTGGATTGGATATTGACTGGAGGGTTTTCATGGGGTGCCAAGTAGATCACCTAGTCATCAGGAAAGGGGTCTATCAAGAAACATATCATAATAAAAGAGATAAAAATATTATATTAAAATATCAAGCAAAAGGCTGAATAAATCTAAAATCCATAAATAATTTTGAAATAAATGTTCAATTATCATCATTTTCTTCATTAGCCTCATCTTCACTTATTGGATTTATCTCATCATCATTAATAAAAGTACACTTATCATAATTAGTTTCATCATCTTCCTTAGCACCTATGATATTAATAATTATGGGATTTCCTTCAACATTTGTTGTGGCCAAGTCAGGTCTATTCAATGATGCCATATTATCATCCTCCTTCAAATTAGCTCCATGAAACGTAAAACCAAACTCTTCATTTTCTTAACATGGCTCTTCTACATCTTCATCAAGCAAATCATGCAAATCACGTGATTTTGTCTTCACAACAAGTTGGCAATCAGGCTCTTTAATGTCTCTTACATAATAAACTTGCTCAGCTTGTGCAGCTAAAACATATGGTCCATTAATGTTCAACTTGAGTGTAATATTATTGATCATAGGAAACCGACATTTGTCAACTTTATATCTACCTTTATGATACACATCCTACTAGTCAACCTTAAATAAAGTAACACTATTTTCCCCAAAATAATTTAAATGTATGATATCTGTTAATACACCAAAATAATCTAAGTTATCTGTATTCTCATCCCCTTTCAAAAGAATGCCACTATTTTGTGATTTCAACTGCAAATCTCTTTACTTTATGTTAAACCTCTAACTATTGATGAGGAAGCTTTTATAACGATAAACTCATATATCAAGCCCATATGCTAGATGCAACAATTGATTATTAACCAAGTCACTTCCTTCAACATGCAATTGAATTTTCTGGGAGGAGTAATAATCATTAAACATGTAATTTTAAAAATAATTATATCATAATAATTTTTGAACCATTGATAAAATTCTTATTTTTCTATCCATATTTTTATGATCCTCTCTCTTGAGTTTTTCTTTATGCATGATTCATATTAAAAATAAATAAAATATGAATAAATATGTACAAAATATTATATACCACAAAATAAATTACATAAATTAATAATTAAAAGTTAGATCACTTAGTCGGTATACTTTTGGATTTCTTGACAATTCTCTAGCACATACGATCTAGCTTGAGCCCATTCAATTAAGCTTAATTCTTTATATGCTTTTCAAAGTAAAGGCCTGCAAGCTCGTGAAAAACTTTAATATTTGAATGCAACTAATCATCACTTCCTTCGTAGTTTCTTCTAACATGATTCATCTTAGTCTCGGTATGATATAAATACCTTGAGCAAGCGTGGAGTTAATGGAAAATATCGCAACACTCTCGGTGGAATCTTTTTTCTACAACTATGCTCAATAGTCAAGTTTCCCATTTTCCCATCATTCTTCCATCTAGATTCACCAAAAGTTGGACAAGTTTGAGCATCCTCATATTTGTTTCTATAAAGAATGCAATCATTCACACATGCATTTATCTTTACATATGAAAGCCCTATATCTTGTGTAATTTTCCTACTATCAATATATGAGCAAGGAACCTTATCTCTCGTGTCCCGAAAAAATTATTATTACACTTTTTAAATGGACAAGGTGTTGATCTTCCCTTATTAAGATGATTGAAAGCAAATTCAAGAAATTTAATAACTCCTTTTTCATACTCTACCAATGTTCTATCATAAATTTTCATCCAACTTTTATCAATTTCCATTATCCTACACCACAAATTAATTAAAATTAAGACAAAAATTATGAAAGAGAATATCTAACACATTTTAAACTTGTCCAAATATTTAACATATTTTAAACTTGTCAAAAACATCAAACCAACCAAAATGTGTAAATTCACTCCAAATTTGGTTGCAAATAAAAAACCATCTCAATAAACAAATAAAAGAACATAATGCATTATAATGTTTTTTTTGTTTACATGTCCATTCCATCATCTTATCATGGTAAAGAAATGGAGAAATTAACTTTTGGGAGGCTGAACGTATTAAGATTGGTGCTGCAAACAATAGATTTTTTCGCACAACTAATTTTGAGAATAACACGATGGGTAGTGGAGATTTTACTCTGGAGTATGATTACTTGTTCATAATTATAAGGGCTATTTTGTTGCTATCTATATCATCAAAATTCTCTATACTAGCAAAGGATCGTTTATATCGTATTATAACAATTTTAGAGAAAGGGTACTTATTAGACAAATGAAATAGTGAAAGTATGGCATGACTATTTAAGAAAATAGTGAAAGACCAACTATCATCATAATAGAAAGGAACGTAGTCGGTGAATCAGCAACGAAAGAAAAGAGAGCTTACCTGTACAGTAAAACCTCTATAAATGAATATTTTTGGGACCTAAAAAATTATTATCTTATACGGAGTTATTAATTTATCGATAAATGAATATTTTATTAATTTATCGATAAATGAATATTTTATTAATTTATCGATAAATGAATATTTTATTAATTTATCGATAAATTAA
>JANVCQ010029273.1:0-30284 GCA_025531925.1 Erythroxylum plowmanianum
GATGGTTATAATAAGGTTATAAATAGGGTTTGCAATTGGACATGAAATATGTGTTCTCATAATATTTAATAATTCAAAAGTTCAACTAATTGTCTTTAGTGGAATGACATTTAGTTAACAAGCTAGAATTAATTATAATGAGATTAAATTAATTATGGGCTTATTGGAGCCTGAATTTTCAAAGTCTAATAAGATTCCCCACTTGGCTTTAAGGAAGCTTATCAAGCTAAGTAAGAAATATAAATGGAGGTTTTAGAAGCCCATAATTAGATACTGGGCTTGCTCTAATTAATGGTTAATTAGAAGCCCAAATGCACATTTAAAAATGGGCTAGATTTTGGTTTAATGTAATTAATTAGATTAATTATATTAAAACAATTTTTTTAAAGAGAGAAGTAGCAATTTCGGTTTTCTTAGGTTAAATGTGCAGCTACACATTTGACATTAAAATGCTAAAATAAAGATGGTCTTTATTATGGTTTATCATCATTAAAAAAAGTTACGAATTTTCCATTAAATGGTTTAATGATTATCTTTTAATGTTAGCATGTAACCCTTTTGCATTCATTAGAATAAAGAAGAGAGAAGTACATTGGATGGACCATCTTCCTTCTTTCTTCTTACAAAAACTGAAATTGGTAATTCAATTTTAGGTTATTGTCTTTTCATATAGCCGTTTTAAAGATAAATGAAGAGAGTCTTATTTATTGGTTACTTTATGATTGATTAATGAAAGAAGTGATGCATTGGATGCCTTTCTCTTCGTCCATTCCATGCATAACCAAATTTGATAGTGTAAGAAAGTCTTCTTGCATGTTTTTAGTCACTCTCTCCTTTCATGCAAGGGTGAACCGAAATTTCCAAGTGAAAGAGTTTCATTTTTGGTTCATCTTCTTCTAAGAAAATCTCCTCCAAACATTTCTTCTTCTTTCCCACCAAAGAATTTTGTAAACCTAGTTGTCCTTGAAGAACAAGTGGTAAATCAAATTGATTGAGGATATAACAAAAAGGAGAAGATAGATTGCTAAAGGAAAAGATTCAAAGGCAAAGGATTTGGATACAAGAAGAAGGAGAGGATAGCGCATCGAGGATTTAAAGCTATAGCAAAGGAGTCATTAATATTCCTCATCTTGTTTATGTTTTTATTATCCTTATACCATATCATGTATGGATTAGCATGATGATTTGGATTTGTTGCTTCTGCTAGAAAAATGATTTCATAAAAGTTTTGAAATCTACCGTTTGTCCAAATATAGCACGCTTTTTTTTTTTTTCCGATCCAATAGTTCATACTATATCCAATAACTATTGAATTGAACTACTCCAAGAATAAAACATAAGTTGCAACAAAATATAGTAATTCCTACATGAAATAACTTTAGTAATCTCAAGTCTAAGGATTAATTATACAACCTCCACTGACACCCAAGTAATGTTCCATTCGAGATTCTCATAATTGGGTCAGTTTAGTGAACTTATTCTCTAATAAGCACCCATATGTTTGTTTAAGTATACACTTTAATCTATAAGATCGATTACTTTCTTCATAAGAAAGAAACAAATATGTGCTAGTCTAACCATTTCATCAGTACCCCATCTTGATGAAACTATGACTAGGAACATTTTAGGAATAATATAAAATGCAATTCGAATCTTATAATTATAATAACATTATAATTTCTAATTGAATAATAATTATTCCAAGGATTTTATCTTTATGAATAATAATTAAATAATTAACAAATACACAAAGATAAAGAATGCCTTTTATTGTATAAAAAAAATTTATACAAATAAATATATAACCAAAAAATTGGCTACAAAGGCATAAGCCAAGATAACCCACAAGTCATCCTAGCCCCAAATCGTTCGAATTGGAATGTCTATGTATCTCACGAGTAGGGGATGACTATCTCTCATTTACATAAGCTAGCTACAATGGGCAGGAAACTTTCTAGCTAAGTTGAGCTGATAATTAAGGTTTTTTTTTTAATCACTTTCATTTTTTATAGCACGGATTTATTCCATCATAATGGCCAATGTGTGCCACAGAAGCATACATGTAGACCATCCACTTCTAGTTAGGGTTCTTCCTTAAAAGCTTGAAAAAATAGCCATGCAATCAGGTTCATTTGAGCCATTATTCTTAAGTTGCACTCTCAAAACAATAGTTATTTGGACACAAGAACTTTCAAAATTTAAACTAGAGAAGGTGTTTTCAAGGATAAAGAAGATATGCTACTACGATGTCTTTGGTTAATCTTTGCTTAGTTCATTTCTCTCTAAAATCATTTCTTTTATGCATTCGTTATACATAAAATTTTGAATTTCTTTTTTATGTATTAAATAAACAAAGTTTTGATTATATCCCTTTGTAGTACCTTTCAACTAGCCACTATACAAATTCTAAATTCTTAACAAACTAATTTAATGTGTCAGTTATTATACATCTTTATTACAACCTTTTATTATTCACTACATTTTGATTGTATCCTATAAATATTCCTAATCTTATAAATATAGTCTTAATTTTTTATATTCCAATTTATATTCTATTTTTAGTTATGCATTTGTTTGAAATATTTGACAATTTTCAAAAGGCATTTGATTTTAGTAACATATGTTTTCCTTCTTTACATTTGATAAATGTTACTTCTTCTATAGTTCTTTCATATTTCTTCAAATCTTAATTTTTTCTTCTTGGTTATATTTCATAACTTTGCTTCCCTTTCTTACCAAGAAGACAGCCTTTATTTAGTAAGGTACATGTTAAGCTTAACTTTTTCTAGATATATTAATATATCAAAACAATATTAACTTTGATAAGTACTTAATTTTACTTTTTATGATAAATCAGAAGCACAATTATTATCTTACTTAAAAAGGAAAATATAATTCACTATAGTAAGTTCTTTTTTGCAATGAAGATCATATTTCTTTTCTTCTTATTTCTTTTCCTCTTCTTTATAATTACTATATAACGTACATGACAGTTTGTGCACTGGATTTAATTTTTTTCAAAGAAAATCACTTAATCAAAAGCACTAGACAATGTCTAACACTAAACTTTTCTTGCCAATTCTTTTTATCCAATGCTTCCAATGGTGTTATGATCATCCAATAACGCACCAATCAAATGTAAATAATCTACACACTTGAACCAATTTTACTTGAACCAATTTTGGGAAATTGTTTTTTCTTCCTTTGTAGAGATCATGTGTAAGGGTCGGTACTTCCTACGAAATAATTTACTACATTCAAGTGCCCAACAAGTTTAAACCACCAAAATAAACTTGATGTCCTCATCACCAAGGCTCAATATAAGCTTGTGTGTTATCTTTCTTCTGTTCCTAATGTCTTATAAGCCCAAGACAAAGTAAAAAAAAGGCTTCAATGAATTGACAATATCAAAATTTGTATTCTCTAAAGGAAACATAAAATTCAATTTTTTATATACTTTTTTCAACTAAAATGTACCTTACTTAATTGTTAAGATTTTCCTAATTTTAGGATCATAAATATTCAACAGAAGGATTCATTGCCTATCTACACTTAGATGCATTTTGTTAGCTCAAGGTTTATTTTTAATGATTTTGATAATCACTATAAAATATTTCAAAATTCAAATTGGATTTATTCTCTGTATAGGTAATGATACATTTTTTCAAAAGGAAATAAAATCATAGGATATATGTTTCCTTTCTAGCAGGAACCTTCTTTTATGAACTTACCTTATTTTGTTTACAATATCCGAAAGGATCTTGCTAATCCTATATTTCCAAGACATTGCCATATTTTGTTTTTCTTAACAGTTGAAGATTGAAGATTTCAATAGAGATATCAAAGATACAAGGTCAACCCAAGAACGGAAATGATGCGATGGCTAGTTGAATGAAATGTCTATTGAAGGAAGAATCACTGCAGTTGATAACAAGAAGAGTAAAGCAACAAAATTCTTGAATCACATTCATAGTATCAATACTTTTGAAAGTGATATCATTGTCAAATCTCTTGTGCTTTAGAAAGTGACATTTTTTTTAGAGAGATCATTGGAGCTCATATTGAGCAAATTATATTTTCATCTGTTGAGAGCTTGTAGAGGCTAACTAAATACTACTAGTTTGGAAGGTTGGAGAACCTTGAAAAATATGTACATGTGAACTTGAAGAGGCTTGTCAAAATACTACTTGGGTTTTTATAGTGAAATATTGACGTTGGATACTTGGGGGCTGGACGTAGGCTTGGATTGTAAGTCAAACCAGTTTAAATCGATTGCGTCCTTCTTCTTCTTTCTCTCTTTTACTTTTAAATTTTCGCATTATATTATGTGTGTGTGTTCTTTTTAGCAAGAGGCTCCTTCACTTTTATAAAAGACTCTTTATGTTTTCAACTTGCAAGAGGTTCCTTCTAGTTTTAACAGGTGTCTTTTATTTTTAAATTGTTTTAATAGGATTTATCATTCAGTAGGCTCCTTTCATTTAAGCAGGGTCCTATCCCATAAAAGGCTCCTATTGCCTAATAAGCTCTTATTGCTTAAAGGGTTTTATCATCTGATAAGCTCCTATTGTTTTTTTTTGTTAACTAGGATTTATTTATTATACAAATTGAAAGAACTTGCAAAATTTTTTTTATCACACACAATTCACTCCCTCTTGCTTATGTTTTCTCTATCATTTGGTATCAGAGCGAGATTTCATATTTTTGTGTTTTATAACACGTGATAGATTATGATAAGCAATATGAGAAGTTTTGAAAGACAATCCATCTCAAAGCCTCCTTACTTCAATGGAAACAATTACTTATACTGGAAAGAGAGAATGTCAATCTATCTCCAATATGTCGATATTGAATTATAGCAAGACATTAGAGTTGCGGCTATACTTCCCAATTCATATAACATAGAAGTATGGACTGATGTTGATATAAGAAATGTACAACTAAATGCTAAAGCAAAACATCATTAGATCCGTGCATTATTTCTAGAAGAATATGACAAAATATCTACAACAAAGGAAATGTGGGACAAATTACAAGTCAAGTTTGAAGTAACGAATGAGGTAAAGAAGTATAGAGGAGTCTTTTAGTACATCAGTATGAAACTACTGGCATGAAATAGGGAGAAACCATAGATGAATTCTTCGAACGATTCAACAACATCGTTATGACCTTAAAGAACTTTGGAAAGATATATCCTAATGATGAGTTGCTAACGAAGATGCTAAGTTCACTAACAAAGGAATGGGGACCCAAGGCGACAACTCTAGAAATTGCAAAGGATCTAGATACTATTTCATTCAACTGGTTACAATGAAATCTAATGATCCATGAAACTGAGCTTAGGCAAGATGAAAGATTTTCCTACAGAAAAAGAATGGCACTAAAAGCAAATGAAAAATCAAATGGTGATGAAAGTGACAATGAGTAGCAAATAGAAGGAGAAGATGAGTTCAACTTTATGGTCAGAACATCTACCCGCTTCTATAAAAAGAAGCTGATGAAAAAAAAAGAGAAGGAAACAAGAAAGTTGGAAACAATAGGCTCCTATCAAAAGACCGCAGCAACAATAAAAATACACAAAATAATTAAATTATATTTTATTACTACAAGAAGCCTGGACACACAAGGCTAGAATATCCTCTTTTTTAGAAAGGGACAAGTCAGAGAATAGAAATTCCAAAAAACAAACAATGACTACAACTTGGTCAAATGAGGATTCTGAAAACTTTGGAGAAGAAGAGCCAAAAGAAGTCAGCAATATTTGGTTCATGGATGAATTAGGAGATGATGAGGTATATTATTCTGACTTTGATATTAAAGTTGATGAATTGAAAAATGCATATCATAAATTGTATGATCAATACAAAAGGTTGACAGTGAAGTATTTCGAAGAAGTTAAGAAGTCTAAAAGCAATGATGCATCTCTGAAGAGAAAGGTTAAATCATTGGAATCTGCAAATGAAAATTTGACGGCTAGGAATATGTCTCTTGAGGTTGTCTATAAGTAAAAGGTCTCTGAAAAGGAAGCTTTAGAAGAAAGAGTAGCTAGTTTGGAAAATACTTTGCTTGAGAATGATTTTGATGAAGAGAGACAGTTAGAAGAAAAAGTTGTTGCTCTAGAACTTGAAAAAGAGAAATATGTTGGAAAGATCTTATCTCTAGAAAAAGGTATTACAAAGTTCTTTAATGGAAGGAGTAATCTTGATGCACTATTTGGTAGTGGTAATGCATTTTTGATAAAGCTAGAATTGGATACAATGAAAATAATAACATTAAGCCATATAAGAATATCTTTGTCAAATCCAGCAATACTTATAGACAAAATAACATGAATGTGATACATGGTAGAAATTATATCAATTCTCATTCATCTGTTTTATATTTCTGCTATGGTAAACATGGTCACATTAGTCATTCTTGTAGTTTTCTTAAAAAGAAATTATCTCAGATGTATGTTTGGAGACTAAAAGGTTAAACTACTAACCTGAAAGGGCCAGAAAAATTTAGGTACTTAAAATGAGACAATGCTTTCTGAAAATATGTTTCAAAAATGAGATAAGGTAGAATCAATGGATAGTTGATAGTGGCTATTCGAGACACATGACAGGTTTTATATCACATTTCAACCAAACTGAAAGAAAAGATGGATAACATTCTTTGCCTCTATTGATAACATTCTCTTTATTGATGGTTTGAAACATAACCTATTAATTGTGAGTCAGTTATGTGACAAGGGTTACAAAGTCATTTTCTAGGCATTTCATTATGAAATTGCCAATATTTATAATGATAATATTGTGTTTCTTGGTCCTAGAAATCATAATATATATTGTGCTCAACTGGAAGACATGTCCTTACAAAGTGTTGAATGTTTTGTCTCTCTAGAAAAGGATTCGTTTATCTGGCACAGAAGATTTGGACATACAAGCATGACCATTCTATCAAAATTGTCCAGAAACGGGTTAGTAAGAGGTCTACTAACCTTAAAGTTTGAAAGCAATCAGGTTTGTGTAGCTTGTTTAAAAGATAAACAAGTTAGAAGCAACTTTCCCCCTAAAAGCATTGTGTCTACTAGCCAACCACTTAAACTTATACACATGAATTTATTTGGTCCTACTAGGACTTAAAAGTTTTGGTGGTAAACATTACAGTTTTGTTCTAGTAGATGATTACTCCAGATTTATATGGGTTTGTTTTTTTATCAAATAAGGATGAAATTTGAAGTGTTTGAGAAGTTTTGCAGAAACATTCAAATAGAAAAATGGTACTGCATCACTTCAATTTAGAGTAATCATAGAGGAGAATTTAATAACATAAAGTTTGAAAAATTTTGTGACAACAATGGTATAACTCATAACTTCTCTTGTCCAAGGTTGCTTCAGTAAAATGGATTTATGGAGAGAAAGAATAGAACTTTGGTTAATATAGATAAGACCATGATGTGTGAAAGTGAACTACTTCATGGATACTGGGCAGAAACAGTATCCATGACATATTTTGTACTTAACAGGTGTCTCATAAGACTTATTCTGAAAAGACCCCCTATGAGCTATGGAAAGGAAGAAAACCAAATGTTGCTTACTTTCAAGCATTTAGTTGTAAGTGTTTCTTTCTAAAAATGGAAAAAATAACTTTGGAAAGTTCGATGCGAGATCAGAAGAAGCTATTTTTTAGGATACAGTACCACTAGTAAAGGATTTAGAGTTTACAATTAAAGAACAATGAAAAATAAAAGAATCAATACATGTAGTGTTTGATGAAGCACTACCATAGACAGCAGTAGCTGATTTAGATGATGTATAACATCCTTTGATTCCTAAAGATACATTGGAGACTCAAACTATACCTATAGCGGCTTCAGAACCACAAGATCAAGAAGATCCTTCTAAAGCTAAAACAAAGCAAGCTCCTTATTCAAGCACCTCCTAGTAGGAGCCTATGTAATGAAGAATACATAGAGAATGGAGAGGTCTTGATACAAATCAATATATTCTTGGAGACCCCTCTGAAAGCTTAATAACAAGATCATCTTTCAAGAACAACTATATGGATTTCGTCTCACAATGAGAACCAAGGTCTATTGAAGAAGCTCTTATTGATGAGAATTGAGTCTCAGTTATAAAAGCCGAGCTAAGTAAGTTTGATAAGAACAAAGTATGGAATTTAATGCCTCATCCACATACCAAGTAAATTATTGGAATTAATGGGTTTTTTGAAACAAACTTGATGAAAATGATAAGGTGGTGAGAAGCAAAGCTAGACTTATAACTCAAGGTTACAATTAACAAGAAGGTATTGATTTTGATGAAACTTATGCACCTATTGCTATATTGGAATCAATTAGAATTTGATTGCCTTTGCATGCGATAACAACTTCAAGTTGTTCAAAATGGATGTTAAAAGTGCATTCTTAAATGGTTATATTAACCAAAAAGTATTTGTTAAGTAATCTGTAAGTTTTGAAGATGAAAACCATCCGGATTACGTGATGAAGTTAACCAAAGTTCTGTATGGTTTAAAACAGGCTCCTCAAGCGTGGTATGAAAGTAAATTTCTGATTAAAAATAACTTTGAAAGAGGAAAGGTCGATAAAACCTTATTCATTAAGAGAAAGGAGAATATTTTAATCATAGTGCAAATATATGTTGATGACATAATATTTAGTGCTATTAATCCATCCATCTGTGAAGAATTTTTAGCATTAATGTAGGGAGAGTTTGAAATGAGTATGATTGCAGAATTATCATTCTTTCTTGGATTACAAATCAGATAAATAGAAAAAGGAATCTTCTTTAGCCAAGACAAATACACCAAGGAACTCATCAAGAAATATCATTTTGAGAATGCCAAACTTATGGGTACTCCTATATACATTGGAACTAAACTTGGTAAAGATGAAGAAGGCAAAGCTACGAATGAGACAAAGTATAGAGGAATGATTGGATCACTACTATATCTTACAAGCTCAAGACCATTGTGTATATTTACGCATGCTTTCAATTAAATCCAAAAGAAAGCCACCTTCAAGCACTCAAAAGAATCTTTTGATATCTCCATGGAACTATGGATTTTGGACTATGATATCCAAAAACTAATTCATTTGACATAGTAGGCTATTGTGATATAGATTATGTAGGTGGTAAAGTTGACCAAAAAAGCACAAATGGTCACTATCAATTTTTTAGAGGATGTCTAGTATTTTGGTTATGTAAGAAGCAAAATTGCATAGCACTTTTGATGACTGAAATGGAATACATAGCAACAACCAACTGTTATGCTCAAATCTTATGGATGAAGTATCAACTACACGATTTTTCTCTAAAATTTTCTCATATTCCTATATTATGTGATAATACTAGTCCTATAAATCTAAAAATCTTGTGCATGTTCTAGCAGTAAGCATATAGAAATCAAACATCATTTCCTTAGAGATTATGTTTTAGAAGGAATCATTGATCTTTTGCATGTTAACACTAAGAATCAAGTAGCTGATATTTTCACCAAGCCACTCTTGGAAGATAAATTTTGCGTGTTAAGAAAAGAGCTTAGTATGTGTAAACTCTCTGATATTATTTCTGCAGGAATATTCTCTGCTACTTGTTTTTGCATTTTGCTTAGCAGGCTCCTTCTATTTTGATTCCTTAGAAACTCTATATTAGTTTAGTAGGCTTCTTAGAGTTTAGAAGGCTCCTTTTCTTTCTACAAGGCTTTTCTCAGGTTGACATTCTAAGTGACACGTGTCCTAAAAATAAGGATTCATTCATGGGGTCATTTCAACCTTTTAAAAAATGCTTTCATAGTTTGACAACTTCACGTAAACATCTGTCTGAAGATACACAACTGATTATGCTTCCTCTTCTGGCCTGTACATCTATTAATCCTCTTAATAATGTCTTTATTTTCTATCTTTTTGTGTGTTAATTTTCTTTGTTCTTCAGGTTGAAGTTATACTTTATGGGAATTAATCTTGATTTATGTCAAGGTGTATTTTGAAACCAAATAGAAAGAACTACGAAGATTTTGGGAAAAAAATAGTTGAACTAGACATTGAACCTAACTAGACATGGCCTCGTGTAGTGATTCTTAGTGGGTAGAAATACGCATCAGCTGGAATGAACGAAACACAATCATTGGGCCAACATGCAAGCAGAAAAACGGTATAGCATGCAAACGTTGATAGAAAGAGGACAATAAGACAACGCAAGGTACAACTAAGATGAGTGCACAAAACGACAACCAAGAGAAGTGGACCAGGAAAAACAATACAATCAAAAGAAACACATGAATAAACGTAGCATAGTAGGTTGGACGTAGGAAGCTGAACCCAACGCATACCAAAACACATAGTTATTTGCATTTCACACCAAGCCCAAGATGATGCATAGTCGAGATATAAATGCAACACAGCACTTGATGGGGAGCAAGGAACGATGACACACGCAGTCAAAACGTAGACGTTTGGAAGGAGGGTTTGAAGAAAGGCGTGAATAGTGAGGTGGTCTATCAAGGTTTGTTATTGCATCAAGGCTACAGTAACGAAGAGAGGAGAATAGAGGGCTTATGACAGAGAGAAGAGGGGTAGTGTGAAAAAAAGAGAAGAACTTCCACGATAGTCCCAACATCTATGACAGTACCAAATAGTTAGGAAAAATTGTGATGTTGGCTAACTAAATTTTCATTTCTTAGTTTTTGTTGAACTCTAAATGTTGTGATACTTTCGTTCTTTATTTCAATCAATTTATTAGTCAAACATTAATTATTTTTTGGGTTATTATTTGATTGTTTAATTTTATAGCTGGGTGCACAACTAGTTTGTGATTTTATTCAGTCAAACGCTAGATTAAACAAGTTGACGTTCAATCCTTTTAATCAAAAGTAGCAACTAGGATTTTTGTCTACTATGTTAGGAACATGATTCTAGGAAAAATAGTTATCTAGGCTAAATATACATCGTATGTATATTGTCTAGTTCGTTAATTTTTTTAATTTATAAAGCTATTAATTAATTAAATATGAGATCCTATCCAGGTTATTGATTAAAAAGGTTTAATTTGAATACACATTTTGGTTAACTTAAGATAAGAGAAAATAGGTAAAGAAATTTACCATGACAAATGCTTAACTAATAAATTGATTATTTTTAGTGTCGATGATCAATGCAAGTTCAATAAAGAAGGAGATCGGAAACCAAGATTTGTTTCTATTGATTGTTAGATTCTCATTTTTTTGTTATTATTTATTTTTCAATTTCGTATTCCAGTTAAATTCTATTCAATTCACAATTAAAAACCCCACTTTATTGTGTAACTACTAATGTTTGAATTTCTCGTGAGAATGATCCCTACTTTCCATTACTACACTAATTTGTGTTGCAAGAAGTTAGTTTCTTTTTATATTTGGTTACAGGAGATGGTATTCACCAAATTTTGGAACTGTTGTTGGGGAATTTTTGATAGTTTATATATGTTAAGCATTCGAATCAATCTCAAAATTTGTAGCACACTCCTAAAATTGAGAAAATAAGAAAGGCATTAAGAAAGCAGACGAAAGTAAGACAACAAGTACTGAGAGAAGAACGATAGAGGGAAAAGAACATGGATGCAAATTGCACTTTACACCAATTGGCTGGTCCAGCTGAGAACCAACAACCTCACTGCATTAATTTTTCAAATTTGGGTGATAATAATACTTTTGAGTTGAAGTCGGGACTGATTCACTTGTTACCTACTTTTCGACTCACATTGGGAGAAGATCCTTATAAGCACCTGGAGGAGTTTGATGTTGTTTGTACAGGGATGAAGCCTACTAATGTCACTGAAGAGCAGATAAAGCTGATGGCTTTTCCCTTTTCTTTGAAGGATGATGCACAATATTGGTTATATTGTTTACCTACTAGAAGTATTAGAATATGGGCATAGATGAAGAAGCTATTTCTAGAGAAGTTTTTTCTAGCTGCCAGGGCCTCCAATATCAAAAAAGAAATATGTGACATCCAACAAAACAATATAGAGTAATTATATGAATATTGGGAGAGATTTAAGAAGTTGTGTGTAAGCTGCCTCCTTCAGCAAATTAGCGAGTAATTGTTTATTCAATATTTTTATGAAGGTCTTTTACTAAATGAGAGGAGTATGATAGATGTTGTAAGTGGAGGAGTGCTAGCTGATAAAACACCAGCAGCTGTATGGGAATTGATCTCCACTATGGCTTCCAACACTGAACAATTTGGAGCTTAAAATGATTATGGTTCAAGACATGTTAATAAGATGGGAGTTGTCGTTGGAAAGAAGATTAGATGATTTGACTTTTTTGATGCATCAACTTGCGATGTCTAGGAAAGAGGAAGGTAAGACTTATAGTTAGCCATCCCACAGATATGTGTCCCACTCTATAAGAAGACCAAGTTGAAGAAGCCAAGGCAATGGGTGGTTATTTAGGACAACCTCAAAGGAAGTATGACCTATTTTCAAATACATATAATCTGGGTTAGTGAGATCATCCAAACCTCCATTATGACAACAATCAGGGACAACAACTAAGTTCTAATTTTCAGCCATATAAATAGCCTTATGTGCTTAGACAACAACAACAAATGGGATAAAGTTCTGGTGAAAATAATTCCTTGGAGGACATAGTCAAGACATTGGCCATGAATGCTTTAAACTTTCAATAGAATACCATGAAATTTCAGCAATATACGTAAGCCAACATACATAATCTTAAGACTCAAATGAGATAAATGGTGATTGCCATCAATAGTTTAGAGGCACAAAATTCAGGAAAGTTCCCTTCTCAATCTGAGCTGAATCCAAAGAAGAGTGCTTATGTTATCACACTTCGAAGTGGTAAAGAATTAAAGGAACCTACCCTAAAGGTTTATAAGCTAGAGGTTAAAGAAGAAGCAGAGAAAGAAGTTCCAAAGAATTCACAAGAGAAAAAGGAGGGTGATTCTTGCATTGTCATGCCTAAGTTCAAAGTACAACCTCCTTTTCCTAGTCATTTTTCCAAGCAAAAGAAGGAGGAGCAAGAGAAAGAAATTATGGAAACTTTTTTCAAGGTATATGTTAATATTCCTTTGCTTGATGCTATTAAACGAATTCCTCGCTATGCTAAATTTCTTAAGGAAATTTGTACCTCAAAGAGAAAGTTAAGTGGCAATGAAAAGGTGTAGTTGGGTGAGAATGTTTTTGTTGTGCTTCAAAAGAAATTACCTCGTAAGTGTCCAGATCCAAGTATGTTCACAATCCCTTGTAAAATAGGTAAACTAAAAATTAAGAAAGTATTATTGGATTTAGGTGCATCAATTAATTTTATGCCTCAATCTATTTGTGAATCTTTGAATATGGGGCCTCTAAAAGAAACTGGTGTTATAATCCAACTTGTTGATCGATCTAATGCCTATCTTAAGGGTGTTCTTGAGCATGTCCTTGTTCAAGTTGATAATATGGCTTTTCTTGCTAACATTTATATCTTACAAATGGGTAATGAAGATTCATCCACTTTAGTCCTAATTTTATTGGGAAGACCATTTTTGAAAATTACTAGAACAAAAATTGATGTCTATGATTGGTCTTTAACTATGGAGTTTGATGGTGATGTGATTAAGTTCAATATTTATGATGCCATGAAATTTCCAAATGATGATCAATCTTTTGTTTCTTTGAGTTTTCTTGATAATTTAGTGTAGGAAAGATTTCATTTAGATAGACCAGATAAATTATGGACTATATTGGAAAATTGTTTGGATATTCAGGAAGGAAAAACACTAGCCAATTATCTTGCCATTCTTAAGGAGCTGGATACCACTATCTAGATTTTAGAGCGAAGAAAATACTTAAAGGAATAGGAATTTTTTTGGAGCTAACTAGAAATAATTCAAAGTTGTTTATATCTTTTATACAGCCACCAAAATTGGAATTGAAGGCTTTTCTAGGTAACTTGAAATATGTGTATTTAGGTGAGAATGAAACTCTTCCTGTTACTATTTCGAGCAGACTAACATCTTTGCAAGAAACACAATTATTGGGTATGTTGAAAAATTACAAAGATGCTTTTGGATGGACTATGGCTGATTTGAAAGGGATTAGCCCATCAATTTGTATGCACTGAATTATATTGGAAGATGGAGCTAAAGAAACAAGATAGCCTCAACGAAGATTGAACCTACCAATAATGGAGGTAGAAAAGAAGGAGATTTTGAAGCTCTTGGATGTGGGAATAATTTATCCAATTTTAGACAGTAAATGGGTAAGTCCAGTACAAGTGGTTCCTAAGAAAACTAGAGTAACCATAGTGGAGAACATTTCAGGTGAATTAGTGCCCACCTATGTGCAAAATCGGTAGAGGGTTTATATAGATTAAAGGAAGTAAAATTCTGTTACTCGTAAAGATCATTTTCCATTTCCTTTTATTGACTAGATGTTTGAAAAACTTGTAAGAAAAACTCATTATTATTGTTTAGATGGTTATTTAGGTTATCACCAAATTTCTGCTGCATTAGAGGACCAAGACAAAACGACTTTCAAATGTCCTTTTAGCACCTTTGTGTATCGAATAATGCCATTTGGATTATGTAACATAGCTGCCACCTTCCAAAGGTGTTTGATAAGTATTTTCTCTGATTATGTGGATGACTGTATTAAAGTTTTTATGGATGACTTTATAGTTTATGGTGAGTCTTTTGATACTTGCTTAATTAACCTTGAAAAAATTTTGAAACGTTGCATTGAAAATATATTAGTTCTAAATTATGAAAAAAATGTCATTTTATGGTTGATCAAGGGATAATCTTAGTCCATGTAGTGTCTTCTAAGGGAATCGAGGTTGATAAGGCTAGGATAGAAATCATTAGATCTCTTCCTTACCCTATAGGTGTATGGGAAGTTCGTTCTTTTCTTAGATATGTAGGTTTCTATTGACGCTTTATCAAAGACTTTTCAAAGACCACTCAACTCTTATGTAAGTTACCTAAAAAATAAGTGGAGTTCAAGTTTGATGACGCATGTAGGAAAGCATTCGATGAATTAATAGAGAAGCTTCTTAAACCTTTATTTTCTTTATTTTCTTATGTTTTTCTTTTTGCGAGTACATTAAGGAAAATGTAGATTAAGTGTTGGGGGTGGGGGGGGGGGATGGGGGAAGCATTGACTGTTTGTGTGACTGTGTTTTTTGAATTTACTATTTCGTTGTTCAATTTGATTTTTTTCTTTTTTTTCTTTTATGTCTTTTAATTTGCATGTAATGTATGTTAAACCATGAAATTCTATCTTAATAGTTGGAATGAGACTAAATTGCTTGCTTGAAGTCAAATAAGGCCAATTGAATAGAAGGTGAATCATAATGATCGATTAAAGTAGTTGGTTACATAAGCTTATTCAGAAATTGATGCTTAAGTGATTAGGTAATGTATAGAAGAATAATAGTTTTTTTAATTGAGCCTATATGAGGAGTTGAGCTTATATGACTCCATTCAAAAGTCATTTAATTTATTTATGTGTGTGATACTCCTTTAGGTGATTAACTTCAAAACTTGCTCTGAACCGGATTGAATCTATTAGATGCATGTTAGATAGAAATGATTAAGGCCCTTTTTCTTTTAACCCTTAACTTAAATGACCCACCTATCTTATTCTTGCAAATCCCTTTGAGCCTTTACCACTTTTATTTCTTAAAGGAAACACCTCATTCCAAAACATTAAACCTCATTAGCCTTACCTAGTCATAAGTTTAATAAAGTACTAAGTTAGCTAGTTTTGTGACTTTTGGCTATATTTTTTCTGAGACTAGTTTACTAATGCTTCTACTCATAGAGCATATTGTATTTAGCTACTGTTATTGTTTATTGTTTCCTTAATAAAAATAATAAAAATAAAAAAGAAAAGAATAAAGTATAGTAGCAATAATAAGTGCTGAGCAGTTAGTTGTTTATATGCAATTCTTAGAAATACATTTTTTTTGTCCCTTTGTATATTTAGTGCTTTATGACTACTATGAAGAACCCCTCAAACCTCTTTTGACTCACCTTAACCTTAGCCCTATTATAATCTCAAATAAAGCCCTTTTGATCTATTTTAGTAGTAATCACTGTAGAAGAGAATTGGTGTATTTGCAAGCCTATAGTAATGTGATTTCATATAGGGAGTTTTGAGTGAAACATAACCTATAAACAATTGAGTGAAATGAGTGAATTCTGTGAAGAAAAGTCATTGTGAGTTTACGCTTATCTTTGAATGATAGTATCATAAGCTGAGTTTGTTTATGTGCACTGATGAAAACTAAACAAGATGTGTATAGTAGCTTGACATTTGATTAGACAAAGTTTGAATGACCGCATGCGCTTAGTTTCTTTGAAAATGAATTGATAGAATTTGATGGTCGTGTTTAATTTGCTCGAGGGTGAGCAAAAGGTTAAGTGTGGGAGAGTTTGTTAGTGTCTTTATTTTCTATCTTTTTGGGTGTTAATTTTCTTTATTCTTGAGGTTTAAAGTTATACTTAATGGGAATTAATCTTGTTTTATGTCAAGGAGTATTTTGAAACTAAATATAAATAATTGTGAAGATTTTGGGATAAAAATAGCCAAACTAGGCATTGAACCTAACTAGACATGGCCTCGTGCAGTGATACCTAGTGGGTGGAAGTGTGCATTAGCTGGAATGAACGAAACCCAGTTGTTGGGCCAACATGCAATCAGTAAAATGACGTAGTATGCAAATGTTGAGAGAAAGAGGACAATACAACAACGCAAGGTACAACTAAGATGAGAGCCCAAAATGACAGCCAAGAGAACTAGGCTAGGAAAAACGACACAGTCAAAAGAAATACATGAATAAGCGCAGTGCAGTGGGATGGATGCAGGAAGCCAAACCCAACGCACGCCAAAACACATAGCTATTTGCGCTTCACGCCAAGCCCAAGATGATGCATAACCAAGATTTAAATGCAATACAGCACATGATGGGGAGCAAGGAACGACGATGCATGGACACACAATAAGTAGCCAAAACGTAGACGTTTGGAAGAAGGGTTTTAGGAGAGGCATGAATAGTGAGGTGATCCATCAAGGTTTAATTGTCCCATCAAAGCTACAGTAACAAAGAGAGGAGCATAGAGGGCTTACGACAAAGAGAAGAGGGTTAGCATGAAGAGAAGAGAAGAATGTCCGCGATAGTCTCAATGCTCATGATAGTACCAAATAGTTCGGAAAAATTGTGATGTTGAGTAACTAAACTTTTATTTCTTGGTTTATGGAATCCTAGTAATTGAACTCTGAATGTTGTGAGACTTTCATTTTTAGTTCAATCGATTTATTAGTCAAGTATTAATTATTTTTCTGGGTTATTATTTGATTATTTGATTTTATAGATAGGTGCGCAACTAGTTTGTGATTTTATTCAATCAATCGCTAGATTAAGCATGTTGACGTTCAATTCTTTTAATCAAAAGTAGTAGGATTTTTGTCTACCATATTAGAGATATGATTTTAGGAAAAATAGTTATCTAAGCTAAATAGACATCGTATGTATGTTGTGTAGTTTGTCGATTTTCTTGATTTGTAAAGCTATTAATTTATTAAATCTGAGATCATATCCAGGTTATTAATTAATAAGGGTTAATTCGAATACATGTTTTGGTTAAATAAGCAGAAGAGAAAATAGGTAAAGAAATTTACCACGATGAATGCTTAACGAATAAATTGATTATTTTTAATGTCGAGGATCAACGTAAGTTCAATAATGATGGAGACCAGAAACTAAGATTTGTTTCTATCGATTTTAGATTCTCATTGTTTTGTTATTACTTATTTTTCAATTTCATATTCCAATTAAATTATGTTTAATTCACAATATAAAAACCCTACTTTTATTGCATAACTACTAATATCTGAATTCCTCATGGAAAGGATCCCTACTTTCCACTACTACATTAATTTGTGTTATAGGAAGTTGGTTTCCTTTTGTATTTGGTTGCAGGTGATAGCATTCACCACCTCTCATAAGATCAACACTAAGGAATCACTTAGTATACCCTAAGCAAACTTCTCTCATCTTCTCATCTTTATCATTCTCATATGCGTCGCTTATTCTCTTTGCACCCTAGCTCTCTAGATTCTTATAAAACACAGTACAAGAAAAGAAGCTTCTTGTTGGGCGGATCTTGCCTGCTATGATGTTTGATCAAATACTTATACCTATCTCTCCTTACTTTGTTGCCATTAGTTGGGAATTCTTTTTTTCTTTCTGAAATTAGATAAGACAGTATGCGATGAGCTCAGGATATTCTACACATATATGAAAAATGAAAAAATTAATAAAAAGCTAGTCATTATCTCACAGGTACATGAATGTGAAATTTTAATAGGAGATATTTTAGAAATAGCTCCTATGGGGAAAACTAATTTTCCCTGTCATAAGTGGGATGTTGATGATTTGGAGTTACTCGAAGTTTTCAAATCCATCTAACTTTATATTGAGAACACCCAAGATGGGAGACCCTGGAGTCGACAATTAGACTTAATACGACGATGTTTTGTAACGCTTTTAGCCATTTCAACTTTTCCAGGAGTAGTTCAGTTAAAAGGTGCAGCCTGTTGGACACTTACGTGATATATAATTTGGTAAAAGGGAACATAATGAAACTTCCAGCTATGATCTTGAGGCTCATGGTGGATAAGGAGAATTGTAAGAATACCATCAATTTCTTACCTTATAGGTTATTGTTCACCAAGATTTTCAACCATTATGGAGTTGCTTTTGCAAATCTGAACTGGTATGCACCAATTAAGTTTCACCCTTCCATTCTCTATCAATTTGGATTCAAATTGCAAAACAATGTCTGGGAAAAAGATCTGAAAGAGTAGAAGAAAACTTAGATCCTGCTCTAGACCATCAATCTACTATTCCTCCTTATGATGAAAATAGCACAAAACTCCATCAACAACTGCAAAACATTTAAGCCAATCAAGAATAGAGAACAAACAGATAGCATACAAAATTAACTTCTTGACATGCATATTTTTCTAAGAAAAATTGTTAAATCCCTTCATTAACTCTATTGTTATTCTTTTATGCCTGGCTTAGTCGAACTTGTGACAGTTCCTTCCTCCCTATACTCTATTTTTTTATAATGACAAAGGGGGAGAGTTTATGAGGATATATTTTTTTTTGCATATTTCTGCATATACGATGATATATTTCTAAATGCATATTTCTGAATTATATATGTGATTGATTTTTCTATCGAAGTTTTGGAAATCTGTGATATATAAATGATAAGTTCCTTCCTTTTAATTATGTCTGAGCATATAAAAGTCATAGGTATCTTTCCAAATCATCTATTATCTCTTTCAATCTTTAAAAATATATCTATTATTGCTTGTCATCATCAAAAAGGGGGAGACTATTAACTCAAGGTTTATTTTTAACTATTTTGATGATAACTATATAATATTTTGAAAATTCAAATTGGATTTATTTCCTTGTATAAGTAATGATACAATTTATCAAAAGGAAATAAAATCATAGGATATATGCTTCCTTTTTGGCAGAAACCTCCTTTTATGAACTTACTTTATTTTGTTTACAATATTTGAAAGGATCGTGCTAATCCTATATTTCCAAAAAATTACCATATTTTTTTTGTTGGACTCCATTTCCAGAGCCCAACATCGGACATGGGATCATATAGCTTGAGTGTGGAGGGAGGGTTGGAAGTTACAAATTTACAAAAAAGTACTTCGGAAGTGCGAACGTATGCAAGAATCCCCTAGACCTCTCGGAAATTTTATGCCGTGATGAATAATTTAACTTTTACGTGGCGAACTTGTAATTGTATTTTCACTGCGACGAACTCACAACGCCAATGAAAATTAAAGCTTTGGTTAATTACGCTGCGGCGAACTCTAAGCTTTGCCGCGGTGAAAACCCCTAAAGCAGAACCCACAACCCAAAATCAACATACCTCATTTAATGCAACTAAAACTTTTTCAACTACTCAACCCCAACATTAACTCTACTAAATGCAACCTTAAATTTCCCAACAACCATCCTCAATTCAAACCCAAAACAAAATGAACTTATACATAAACACATGCAATTTCCAAAATCTAAATACTTTGCAAAAACATGAAAAATAATAGACAACTCCAATCATACATTTCATTAATGTTAAAAGTAGAGTTTTACAAAGATTTAATGGGCATTTCAAGCCACATTACAACATAGTGCAAAATACATAGTTTACAAGAGTTGAATTTCTCAAAATGAAACTAAAGCTTTGTTTTACAAAAATAACTTCAAACACAAAAATAAGCCTAATTGGAGTGATGCCGTAACTTTTGACCTACTCAATCTCTTGCTCATCACCTGAATAGGGGAAGGAGAATGGGGGTGACCTTAAGGCTCGTGGGTAATAGATTTATAATTGAGAAACAAGAAAAACTATTTTCAAAACTCATTGCTATTGTACATTTTCAAAACCATAGTAATTTCGCATAAAAATCCCCAAACACTTATTTATCAAAATTCTCATTTTATCAAACAATTCATGAGTAATCATAAATCATGTATGCATCAAACTTGTCAATAGATTATAAAAACATGAACACATCAGAATGGTTTGGGTAGATCCATAAACACGATGCACTACACATTTCCACATAATGGTCTTGTGTAGTCATAAACTTGAGGGAGTCCATAAAGAAGCTCTGTTCCACTTACGGGCAAGCAGGAGAAGCCTTTAACTTGGTCAATATGCACGTGACATTCTTGAGGGACTACCAAAAACCCACATAACACATATTTCATAACTTGTAAACTTGTTGCCCAAAATGGCACTTTTCCTTTTTTGAAAACTTGCTTTTCATGTACTTGATATATTTTGGAAACTATTTCTGAAAACATGATTTCGTAAGCATGTATCCTTTCAAAGAGAAAACCTTTTCAAAGTCTTTTCATCAATCATCAACACAATTCATGTAGCAAACATATAACAATTTCACAATACAATCAAGAAGCAAATAAATGCAACATCTATGATGCAATTGAAACCATTAAGCTTCCTTGATTTGAAGAAAACAATGAGTGGCTTATTTACTCAATTATAAATGTGTACCCACCTTGAATTCCCTACTTATAAACTTACTTAGGAATGTCTTTCCTCTTGCTCCTCTTTCCTCTCTTGCCCCACTTGATTTCCTTAAACAATAGCCAAAATTTCTTTCAATTTGGTTCAGAAATCGAAAAGTCATACCTCAACAATTTGGACTACTTCTAATGTTGAAACAAAAATCTATGCTCGATTTGTATCCCAAAAATTGAGATTCTTAGAGACTGAATTTAGACTTGATTCCTTCACACGATTTGTATCCCTATGTCTCTAGTTTATAAAAAATCAAAAATCATCTCATTTGGACATCTACAGAAAAAGTTATGCTCAAAATACGAGAACATATCTGTGCAAGAAAAATGGACTTCGTCGCGGCGAAGTCAGAAGTTCACCATGATGAACTTGTCCAGAAACTCACTTCGAAGACATATTTTGCTACATTTTTCACCTTTTCACTCCCCCATTTCATATATAACCCATCTTAACACTAAACCATCTTTTCTACTTCATTTTCAACCCAAAATCATTCATAAACCAATTCATAATCTACTCTTGATGATTAACCAAACAATAAAACATTAACATAAACCATTCATCAATAATTTCGTACCCATATTCAACCTTGTTTTCATTTCTAACTAACCCTAAATATGCTTCATCCAATGATCAAGAAGGGTTAATGCTCATACTTACTTGTTTTAGCCTCAAAGTCTCCAAGTTCTTCAAGAATCTCCAAAACCCTAGCTTTTCTCTTTTTTCTTCCTCTCTTCCATGACACTCACTTCTCAAATAAGACAACATTTACTTCTTCTTCCAACTTATACTCTTAATAATCATCAGATGTCCATTTTGCCCTCCAATATAAGCTTTATATCTTTTAACCTTAAGTGTCCTTCCCATAATGCCCTTATACATTCTTACTTTTTCAATTTAACTTACACCATATTATACTCTAACTTAATCTAAATTTCTCCATTTAATACTTTTAATTCCATCAATCCAAGCAATAAATCCTCCAATCATTGACATGCTAATTGAACTCCAAATAAAATAATTTATCTAGCAAGACCGCAAAATTTAATCAATTCATGCTTAATAAAATAAAAAAATTTGGGCCCCAACATTTTTCTTAACGGTTGAAGATTGAAGATTCTAATAAAGATATCAAAGATAAAAAAATAACATAAGAACAAAAATGATGTAACGACTAGTTGAAGGAAATGCCTACTTAAGGAAGAAACAATGCAGTTGAGAACAAGAAGAGTGAACAAGAAAAATTCTCAAATTACATTCACAGTATGAATACTTTTGAAAGTGATATCATTGTCAAATCTCTTGTGCTTTAGAAATTGATTTTTTTAGAGAAATGATTAAAGCTCATATCGACAAAATTATGTTTTCATCTATTAATAGCTTGTAGAGGCTAGCTACATACTACTAGTTTAGAAGGTTAGAGAACCTTAAAAAATATGTACTCGTGAGCTTGAAGAGGCTTGCCAAATTACTACTTAGGTTTTTATAGTGAATCACTCAAGTTAGATACGTAGGGACTGAATGTATACTTGGGTTATAAGCCAAACCAGTATAAATCAACTACGTCCTTCTTCTTATCTCTCTTTAATTTTCAAATTTCCTCGTTATATTGTGCGTGTGTTATATTTAGCAAGAGGCTAGAGGTCCCTTCTATTTTCAACTTGCTAGAGGTTCTTTCAATTTTAACATGCGTCTTCTGTTTTCAAATTGTTTTAATAGGATTTATCATTTAGTAGGCTCCTTTCCTTTAAGTATATGCTTATCCCACAAAAGACTCCTATCACCTAAAAGGTTCCTATCGTTTAACAGGCTTTGTCATCTGACAAACTCCTACGATTTTTAATCATTAACTAGGATCTATTTATTATACAAATTGAAAGAACTTGCGAAAATTTTGCTACACTCAATTCACCCCCTCTTATATATTTATACTTTATCACATTTAATATATTGTTATATTTAATCAAATTACTATCATTTTCATAATAAGATCTCATCACTTCAACTTTCATTAGGTTAATCAAAACCATCTTCATATAATTTCTTAAAATTCTCACTAGAATAAGATACTCTTTTAACAAATTTATTGATAACTTAATCAACAACTATAGAACATTCAAGCGAATCAAGAATAGATGGGAGAACAAATAGATAGCATGAAAAATTAGCTTCTTGTCATACAAATTTTGTTGAGAAAAATCTTTGAATCCCTTCATTAATGGGAGAACAAATAGATAGCATGAAAAATTAGCTTCTTGTCATACAAATTTTGTTGAGAAAAATCTTTGAATCCCTTCATTAACTCTGTTGTTATTCTTTTATGCCTGGCTTATTCAAACTTATGATAGTTCCTTCCTCTTTATACTCTATTTTTTGATAATGATAAAGGGGAGAGTTTATGAGGATATATATATATATATATTCATATTTCTGCATATATGATGATATATTTCTCAATGCATATTTCTCAATGCTGTCTTGATTATATATGTGATTTATTTTGTTCTTGAACTTTTGAAAATCTGTGATATATAAATGATATGTTCATTCCTTCAAATTATGTCCGAGCATAAAAAAGTAATAGGTATCTTTCCAAATCATCTATTATCTCTTTGAATCTTGAAAAATTTATCTATTATTGCTTGTCATCATTAAAAGGGGGAGATCGTTAGGTCAAGGTTTATTTTTAATGATTTTGATGGTAACTATATAATATTTCAAAATTCAAATTGGATTTATTTCTATATATAAGTAATGATACAATTTTTCAAAAGGAAATAAAATCGTAGGATATATGCTTCCTTTATGGCAGGGACCTCCTTCTATGAACTAACTTTATTTTGTTTACAATATCTGAAAGGATTTTGCTAATCCTATATTTCTAAGACATTGCCATATTTTTTTCTTAACGGTTGAAGATTGAAGATTCTAACAAAGATATCCAAGATACAAAATCAACATAAGAATAGAAATGATGTAATAGCTAGTTGAAGTGAATGCCTACTTAAGAAAGAAACAATGCAGTTAAGAACAAGAAGAGTGAATGAGGAAAATTATTGAATTACATTCACAGTATCAATACTTTTGAAAGTAATATCATTGTAAAATCTTTTGTGCTTTAGAAAGTGAAATTTTTTTAAAGAAATTATTGAAGCTCACATCGAGAAAATTACATTTTCATCTGTTGATAGGTTGTAAAGGCTAGCTAAATACTACTGGTTTGAAAGGTTAGAGAACCTTAAAAAATATGCACTTATAAGCTTGAAGAGACTCTCCAAATTATTACTTGAGTTTTTATAGTGAAACACTCAAGTTGGACACTTGGGGACTAAATGCATGCTTCGGTTGTAAGCTAAACTAGTATAAATTGACTACATCCTTCTTCTTCTCTCTCTTTAACTTTTAAATTTCCTCATTATATTGTGCTTGTGTTTTTTTTAGCAAGAGGCTCCTTCGCTTTTATAAGAGACTCCTTCTGTTTTCAACTTTCAAGAGGTTCCTCTCAGTTTTAACAATCGTCTTCTATTTTCAAATTGTTTTAACAGGATTTATCATTTAATTGGCTCCTTTTGTTTAAGCATGGTCCTATCCTATAAAAGATTCCTATTACCTGAAAGGTTCCTATCATTTAAAAGGTTTTATTGTCTAACACACTCTCACTATTTTTATTTGATAACTAGGATTTATTTACTATACGAATTGAAAGAACTTGTTTTGTCACGCACAATTCACCCACTTTTGCATATGTTTACTTTATCACGTTTAATATATTATTATATTTAGTCCAATTACTAACATTTTCATAATAAGATCTCATCATTTCAACTTTCATTAGGTTAATCAAAACTACCTTCATACAATTTCTTAAAATTCTCACTAGAATAACATACGCTTTAATAAATTAATGGATAATTCCATCAACAACTGCAGAACATTCAAGCCAATCAAGAATAGATGCGAGAACAAATATATAGCATGCAAATCAGCTTCTTGACATGCAAATTTTGTTGAGAAAAATCTTTGAATCCCTTCTTTAACTCTGCTGTTGTTTTTTTTTGCTTGGCTTATTCGGACTTGCGATTGTTCCTTCCTCCCTATACTCTATTTTTTTGATAATGTCGAAGGGGTAGAGTTTATAAGGATATTTTTTTTGCGTATTTATGTATATATGATGATATATTTCTCAAGGCATATTTCTCAATGCTGCCTCGATTATATATATGATTAATTTTGCTATTGAACTTTTGAAAATATGAAATATATAAATGATAGGTTCATTCCTTCTAATTATGACCGAGCATATAAAAGTAATAGGTATCTTTGCAAATCATCTATTATCTCTTTGAATCTTGAAAAATATATCTATTATTGCTTGCTATCATCAAAAAGGGGGAGATTGTTAGCTCAATGTTTATTTTTAACGATTTTGATGATAACTATATAATATTTCAAAATTGAAATTGGATTTATTTCCTTGTATAAGTAATGATACAATTTCTCAAAAGGAAATAAAATCATAGGACATATGCTTCCTTTCTGGTAGGAACCTCCTTTTGTGAACTTGCTTTATTTTGTTTACAATATTTGAAAGGATCTTGCTAATCCTATATTTCCGAGACATTACCATATTTTTTCTTAACAGTTGAAGATTGAAGATTCTAATAAAGATATCAAAGATACAAAATGAACATAAGAATAGAAATGATGTAACGACTAGTTAAAGGAAATGCCTATTTAAGGAAGAAACAATACAGTTGAGAACAAGAAGGGTGAACAAGTAAAATTCTCGAATTACATTCATAGTATCAATACTTTTGAAAGTGATATCATTGTCAAATCTCTTGTGCTTTAGAAAGTGAATTTCTTTTAGAGAAATCATTAAAGCTCACATCAAGAAAATTACATTTTCATCTCTTGATAGTTTGTAGAGGCTAGCTATATACTACTAGTTTGGAAGGTTAGAGAACCTTGAAAAATATATACTCGTGAGCTTGTAGAGTCTCACTAAATTATTACTTGGGTTTTTATTGTGAAACTCTCAAATTAGATACTTATAGTGAAACACTCAAATTAGATACTTGGGGACTGGACATAAGCTTAGGTTGTAAGCCAAACCAGCCTAAATCAACTGCATCCTTCTTCTTCTCTCTATCTTTAACTTTTAAATTTCCTCAATATATTGTGTGTGTGTTCTTTTTAGAAAGAGGCTCCTTCACTTTTATAAGAGGCTTCTTCTATTTTCAACTTGCTAGAGGTTCCTTTCATTTTTAACATACGTCTTCTATTTTTAAATTATTTTATCAGGATTTATCATTCAGCAGGCTCCTTTTACTTAAGCGTGGTCCTATCCCACAAAAGACTCCTATCACCTAAGAGGCTCTTGTTGTTAAAAAGCCTTTATCATCTGAAAGGCTCCTACTATTTTTATTCATTAACTAGGATTTATTTATTATACGAATTGAAAGAACTTGCGAAAATTTTGTCACATATAATTCACCCCCTTTTGCATGTGTTTACCTTATCACAATTAATATATTATTTTATTTACTGAAATTACTAACATTTTCATAATAAGATCTCATCACTTCAACTTTTATTAGGTTAATTAAAACTACCTTCATATAATTTCTTAAAATTCTCACCATAATAACATACTCTTTTAACAAATTTATTGATAACTCCATCAACAACTACAAAACATTCAAGCCAATCAAGAATAGATGTGAGAGCAAATAGATATCTTGCGAAATTAGCTTCTTGACATGTAGATTTTGGTAAGAAAAATCTTGGAATCCGTTCATTAACTTTGTTCTATTCTTTTATACCTGACTTATTCGAACTTGTGATAGTTCTTTCATCCCTATACTCTATTATTTTTATATTGACAAAGGGGGAGAGTTTATGAGGTTATATTTTTTTTGCATATTAATGCATATATGATGATATATTTCTCAATGCATTTTTCTCATTACTGCCTTGATTATATATGTGTTTGATTTGGCTGTTGAACTTTCGAAAATATGTGATATATAAATGATAGGTTCCTATCTTAAGAGATAGGCTCCTTCTAATTATATCTGAGCAAATAAAAGTCATAGGTATATTTCAAAATCATCTATTATCTCTTTGAATCTTTAAAAATATATTTATTATTGCTTTTCATCATCAAAAAGGTCTAGATTGTTAGCTCAAGGTTTATTTTTAACAATTTTGATGATAACTATATAATATTTCAAAATTTAAATTGGATTTATTTCCTTGTATAAGTAATGATACAATTTTTCAAAAGGAAATAAAATCATAGGATATATGTTTCCTTTCTGGCAGGAACCTCCTTTTATGAACTTACCTTATTTTGTTTACAATATCTGAAAGGATCTTGCTAATCCTATATTTCGGAGACATTGCCATAATTTTTTTTAACGGTTGAATATTGAAGATTCTAATAAAGATATAAAAGAAATAAAATCAACCTAAGAATAGAAATGATGCAATTACTAGTTAAAGGAAATGCCTACTTAAGGAAGAAACAATGCAGTTGAGAATAAGAAGAGTGAACAAGAAAAATTCTCAAATTACATTCATAGTATGAATACTTTTGAAAGTGATATCATTGTCAAATCTCTTGTGCTTTAGAAAGTGAAATTTTTTTAGAGAAATCATTGAAGCTCATATTGAGAAAATTACATTTTCATTTGTTAACAACTTGTAGAGGCTAGCTAAATACTATTAGTTTAGAAGGTTAAAGTGTAGCACCCCATTACTGTAGGGTACATACGGAAACACCTGGAGGACATTCCAATACATAACCTATGATAATGGCGTTCTACGTTCAACCACAACATTCACTTAACATGGCATCATCTATCTCTATTCTCTTATAAGACATCGCAATGAAAAACACCATATTTTAAAATCCAAATTCCTCCTTTCAATTTATCAAAACCAAATTTTTACATTAGCAGTTTTCAATAACATCCGAATATGTACATCGTTATATCCTAATACAAAATATGCTACATGAAAGTCTCAGCTAACTGACCTTTGAGCCATTTCTTCTTATTCCCAAAAGTACAAGACTACACTTCTTGTAGCATCTCTTAGTAGCTAAAGTCCTCTCTCAGTCTTGAAAAATCAACATTGCAATTTTAGTGAGGTTTGCGAACTCAATGAGGTAAACATTATCGATGGTTCACTCAATTTATACATCACACCAATACGCATAACATATGATCCACATCTTTGCATTTTTGCATAAAGCATCACCTATCACTTTCATAAAACTAATAACAATCATTTTATTCATACAAAAAAATACACATATCAATTATAAATGCAATGCACATGAGACTCACTTTCATTGATCATTGTTATTGTGACCGAGTTCCTTTTTACTAGCCCATATCCCTTAGTAGATACCGAGCTATATCAGATAATGTCCTATATCCCTTAGTGGATACTAGGTACATTCACAATTGAGCATGAGGCTCTAATAAAGATTTGAGCTTTAAGCTCTTATGCTGGCAACTCCGGTCACAAATTCCTTTATCTTACATGCATTTATGCATTAGAATGCTTCATATATCATATTGTTAATCAATCACACGCTTTCACATTAACCTTTGGAATACATTTGACAACGGACTAAAGGTTCGACATTCAACAATCAGTTGAGAAATCATTTATTTATTCTCATTCACATATAAGTAACACTTCAATATCACATTCATTCATCAAAAGTTGCAAACCTTCATTGTCCAAAATCAACACAATCCAATCACATTCATTCAATATTAACAGTTAATTGAGTGAGACCATCTAGGTTACTCACAGGTCGCTTTCGAAGCTACTGCCTAGAAGTTCTGACAATGTCTGGATTTTGACGTTCCAATTGCTCCTCTATTAAGCATTATGCACATATCACAAATTGGCATAATTATAAGTGTTTGTTAATGCACATGTATGTATATGAATTATGCATAATGCATGTTCAATGACATTCCTAGGTATTTTTCCATTATTCTCATCACATAATAAATCCTATATCAAAACTCACCTAAGCATAATTTGTAATTAGGTTTACACCTTAATAAAACCATTAGAGTCACAATTCATATCCTATTGAATCATTTCAGACTTTTTCGAAAACTAACTTTCGAATATACTGTTCTTGATTATTTAGACAATGAAAATGAAGTAATTTGGCAATAATTTCTTCTAGAAAATTGTTCTCCTATCTCTTAATTTTCTAATGACACCAAGCTCATTTAATTTGGTTTAGTAATATGAAAGTTATACCCCTAACATTTTTGGACTGTTCTTATACTAAAACAGTGCCCTGTACTCAACTTCCATCTAGAAATTGAAATTCTTAGAGAATGAACTAAAATTCTATTCTTTTAGAACATTTGTAGCTCTATGTCTCTAGTTTACTCCAAATTAACAATCTTCTCATTTGAATGATTACAGAACAATATATTGTCAAAATACTAAAGCATGTTTTATGAAAATACTTCATTCATCAATTTTCCAGAACTTCTCATCATTTTCATCCCACATTGTCACTCAATCTCTCCAAAATGATTTCAGATTGTTATAAATTTTGGTAGAGATATAAAACAATGTATTTCAAATACAATGGTTGAAGTTCCATGTAATTTAGAGGTTAGTAGAAGATGATATGGCCAAAAGATCAAAAGATGTTTGAATTTTTCCCTAGCCATAGAAGTCACGATCGTGCATCTGCATGATCATGAGATTTCTGTTGCATACAGAAAGTCACAATCGTGTAGAAGCATAATCGTGCTTCTCTAGACACTAGCGGAAAGTCACAATTGTGTAGAAGCACTATCGTGCTTTCCCACTTTATCTTCCAAAACCACGATCGTGCTTCTTCCTCTTCTTCTGAAATTCTTGTTTTCTCTTCTTCTTTGTAATAGCTCAGATTAGCCACTCACAGATATTGTCTGCTTTGGGCCCTGGCCCAGCCAATCCCTCACGGTTTTACTTTTCCTAAGGCTTTCCCAGGAGGTCACCCATCCTAGAACTGTTGGACCCCACCCCCCATTCGTAGGTGTTTGCGGGTTATACCGCGGCGGGTGTTTGCGGGTTATACCGCGGCATCCAACCTTAAGGTATTGTCCTCTTTGGT
>JANVCQ010029340.1:0-11955 GCA_025531925.1 Erythroxylum plowmanianum
TAGATTTTCCATATGCTAGTTTTCATCCTCAGTTCCCATCAACTTTTGATAATGACCAGACTTAAAAGTTTTCCCTCGCTTTCCTTATTTTATCTTATGAATTTGGTAGTGAGCTTAAACCTTGAGTAGTCCAGTATTAGGGGGATAATGTGAAAATTTATCCAAAGGGGAAGGCTTTGGATCTTGATGATTTCTAGCTTCAAGTTTAGTTGCCAAAATTGTAAAAAGATTGGTTAGTTTCCTAGATTTCATGGACCTTTTTTAAGGATTTTGATAAGTTGCTGATATAGAGAAGTTAAAGAGAATAAGATTATCTTCTGAAAGGAGATTGTCTGTCATCCCCCTATTTTTCTATAGTTTGTTAGCCCATCTAGCTATTAATGCAAAGGCTAGTCGTTGATACAAAAACAAAACAACCGCTGTGGATTTCCTGTTGCTTGCACCTTCTTGTAGTACTTCAAGGTTAGGACATACAATGAGCTTCTCGTCCATTTCTAAAGTGGTTTGAAGGTTAAGTTCGAAGTGATTGACTCACCCATAACTTGTTTCCATGTGTTTTTGGCGATGGGGCAGCAAGCGATGGTGGGAAAGAAGATGGTGATGTATGGGATGGCAAGGGGAAATTCAGCTAGGTCTGGGGGGTTATGTCTAACATTATGTAGAGTATGGTCTAATAATAGCAAAGAAGTAGCTTTGTGGAGAGTGGATCAGAGGAAGGTTGGTTTAAAAATGATATTAAAAGCATCAGGAAAGTTTGATTAGGGGGAGGACTAAAATACCCCTGGTGAGCCAAAAATAGAAGTAAGAATGAACAAAAACCAACAGGAAGGATGAGAAGGTGAGCCAATGTGAAAGTTGAAGGAGAGTCAAGGAAAAGAGGAGGAGAAGAAATGCATACTTGATCTGCACCTAGAGAGAGGGAGGAAAGTCTCTCTCTAACCCATTCCTTGATGAGCCATGATCTTGCTACAAACTAGTCACTTATATAACCTCGTCTTGACTATTATATTATATTCTCGTGGTTTTTAGCTTACTCTTCTTTCATCTCCATTTTGGGTTTTTGTTTGTTGGGTTATAGAATCTCATTAATTTCTCTATTATTAAGGTTGAGCAGTTTTTGTTGATATTAGATCTATAGTCGAGTCCAGAGACTCAGCTAACATTTAAAATTGTGAAGGCTTTTAGTTGACAAATAAGAAAACTTGAAAGTTTAGTGAAGTTGATTTGCGGTCAGTGAATTTAATATCTATCTTCTTTCAAATTTTTTGTAAAGTAATTTTCTCCATTCATAAGAAAAACAATTTCTAAAAGAGGGCACGCTAAAATTTAACTGTAGAAATACAAAGGCCTTGTTTGGTTGATAGCTGATCAGTTAATTTTTAGCTTATTTACCAAAATCAATTGTTTAACTTCATTAACAAGCTATTTAATTTGTTTGGTTGTTGGCTAGTTGGGTTGGCTGATTCAACCTAACCAGTTAAAAATTAGAAGCTGCTACAAGCAGCATTTAGGGCAATCAGCTGATTACCCTTTCCTATAATGCCAAATTTGCCCTTAATTTTTTGCCAACCTCATTACCATCTCTCTCGTTTTCTTTAGAAGAATCATTCTCACTCTCTTTTTATCTAGATTCTTTAAACTACCAGATCAGTTGTCGATGAAAAGATCCTTGTAGCTTGCATGAGAAACCAACGGTTTCCTCTTTTCTTGTTTCCATTTCCCTTATATTTACACGTTTCTTTGTTGATGTCACGACAAAATTGACCTTTCCGGTCCTGATTCTTATTCTCCTTGTCTTGCCAAGCATCAAAACTTGAGGATGATTGTTCATATTTAACTGAAGTTTATATTTTAAAATCTTTTAGCTTTTTGGTTGCGAGATCTGTGGACTTAGAAAAGAAAAGTAGGTCCCGGATGGGTTTGTAGTCCTTTTTGCATTAACTATCTTATTGTTTTCTCTTATATTGTCCTTGAGTAATCATTCCCATGTTAGACAGACAGAGCATATCTACTCCTTATGCTTCATGTAACAAAATATTTTAGGTGGAAATGGAAGCACTTATGATCTAGGGGACAAAGCTAGCAATTGTGATTAATCAAGTGAAAAAACTAAATGAGTATGTGTTAGTACTAGGTCAGAAAAGGCCCTCCCTGCTTGTGAACTGGTGGGTTCAACTCCACTTTGAGAAGCCAAAACATGAACACATTCCTATGTTTTTTTCTAAATCTATGATATACCCATGTACTATTTCCCATTTTCTTACTCAAAAACTAGAAAAAAAAAATTATTTCTTTCTTCAATCGTAACTTTGCAAGTTGCTTCACTACTTCTTCCATTTTCCCTCTCTATATATGTATATTTGTTGAGGGTCAGTATGCATTAATTATAGGAAAGTTGGAAACTCTAAGGTTGAAAGAAAAAGAAAAACTAGCAAAAAAGTTGTATGCACCTTTCTTTGTGCATGTTGTGTATGAGATCTTAATCACAAACTTGGGTAGTTTGGGGATCCGTCCTAGTTTATTAAATACAGTTTGAAAAAAGAAAGTGGAAAGGAGATGGATAAATAGAAACTTGTTAAGGATTTAGGAGCTGGAAATTTCTTAGCGACAAAGCTCCTAAAGCATAAGGAATCAAAGAGCTTGTAGCCATGAAATACATCAAGCGAGGTTACAAGATCCTTTTTTTGTTTAATTCTCCATTATTACAAACTCGGTATTTTGTTCCTGGGAAGTTGATGTTTTAGGATCTAGCATGTACATGTCTTCTTGATGTGTGTAAGTTTGATTTATATATGCAGATTGAGGAGAATGTGGTAAGGGAGATTATCAATCATAGATCACTAAGACACCCCAATATAATCGGTTTCAAAGAGGCAAGTTTTCTTATATCAGTCTAAGTGTTCTTGGTATGGTATTTGATGATGGGCTTGGTTGTTTAGAGATTGGTTATAGGTGGTGTTAACTCCAACCCACTTAGAGATTGTAATGGAGTACGCAACTGATGGAGAGCTCTTTGAAAGGATCTGCAATGCCAGTAGATTTAGTGAGGATGAGGATATTTCTTATTCTTTCTCTTTGTCTTCTTCATTTTCTATTACTTAGATACTTACCTGATGTTTTTGTATCCTATATTTAACATTTGGATTTGTAATTGATCAGGCTAGATAGCAACTCATATCTAGTGTTGATTATTATCACTTCATCGTAAAGTTAATCTCAACTTTATTTTAGACAGATCTTTACTTTTTTTAATTGTTTATCTCTAATTTGAACAAGTTTATTGGTTTATTGGTTATTTAACAGCAAATATGTCATCGAGACTTGAAACTAGAAAATACACTACTAGATGGAAGCCCTACCCCTCACTTGAAAATCTGTGATTTTAGTTATTCCAAGGTTTGAACTTTGTACTAAACTAAATTAAGGTAGTGCTCTTTTCTTCAAGTTTTTTTAAGGTTTCTTTTGACAATTTGATTTGATTTTTCTCACCATCTATGGTTGTAGTCTTCATTGCTACATTCAAGGACAAAATCGACGGTGGGAACCTCAACATACATTGCATCGGAAGTTCTCTCTCTAATGGCAAGGCAAGTTTTTTAGTTTTGTTTTTAGTTTTCATGGTTCTAGCCCTAGTGAAGTAGACAGGGATTATTTTGTATACACTAAAGAGCATGCAATCGTTACATAATGACATGAACTTGGATGAGTTAAGTTCATGTGATTATCTTTTTTGTGTAGGAGACTACATCTTTTCTTATTATCAAAGGGATAATGTCATTTTCAAGAGTTAGGCACGTAACCTTTTTTTGTCCTTTCAACTTGGGCTAAAAGAAGAGGTAGCAGTGGATTTGTTGTAGTTTTTAGTGGACATTTGTTTTTTTTATTTGTCATGTATGGATCTGCTTGTCCAATATGGGTCTCTTTTTTCTTCTATGGAATTAAATAGTGGATTTAGGCTTAGAGGACTCAAGGTCAAATAGTTAATTTTCTTGACCAAGTATCAGAATATATGCATATGTAAAGCTCAAAAAAATCTTTTGAAAAGGATTATTGTTAATTTTATTTTTATCAAATTAGTCAAATTAAGGCATACACAAGATGGATTTTCATATATTCATGGTTAGCATATTCACTAGATCGTGAGGGCGGTTCACATGATCTTGTACATCATCAATGGTTGGGAGTGTACTTATAGTTTTTGTGATTATGCTAGATTTTTGGCCTTGGTTCCCATAATCCTTAGCTGATTGTAGTGATAAAGTTATAAATTACAAGTGAAACATTTGTTCTTTGTTCTCCACTGAAATTAGACCTTGCTTTAAAGTTTTGTGAAACTGAGTGGGTGCTCTAAACTTAGTTGTATCAACCTCCACAAAAGTTGTCTTGCTACTGCTTTGTAATGAGGTATGTAGCTTACATCACACCTATGTTCTTGTTGCAGATTTAGGGAAAACCGTCATGTGAGTATGGGTGAAAAAAAGTGGTTGGACATTCAACTTTGAGACTCTACTCGAGATTGCTTCAAAGCTCTTAAATGTCGAGGTTAGCGAATTGCAACAACCCATCTTGGAAGGGATACAGTATGATCCTTTTTCCTTTAGTTGATTGAGAATAATCAACTCTTCTCAAGTTTGTTTTGTGATGCAACTGCTTAACTAGCTTAGTCACATATAGATATTAATTAAACAAAGTAATCAATGAATTATGTGTTTGAACAAATACTAAAACCAGTATGTTCTGAGTTGAGTAGCTTTTTTGATGTATTACTGTCTTTTATGCACTATTTATGTTTCCATTTATGACATGGATTGGTCACACCCTACTATAATAGTGGTTGGTAATGAACTTAAAATTATTGGTTAAAGGTTACCATGGAAGAAGGTGGAGGAAGAGTTTCACAAAGCAACTAACTTACCACGGGATAAAACAAAGCTTAAAAATAAGTTTGGTTGGATGAGAACTAGATGGAGTCCTTGGAAACATTTAAAAGGGAAAGAAACGGAACTAGGATAGGATTATGATAAAGGAACAATTGCTACTAGTGAGGAGTGATGGACTTTGAAGATTAAGGTTATCCCCTTTTCCCCAATTCAAATTATTTTCCTTTACTTTAATACTAAACAGTTAGTTAAATATAATTTATTTAATTTTTTGTAGGAGAACATCAATTTTAAAACATTTAAAGAGGAAGTGCGTGAACATGAGCTTGAATGTAAGTTGGATTAACCTTTTAGACGTTTAACCCAAGGAGAAACTACATTCTGTCCTATGGCTGACCCTCCATAAGGACAACGAGAAGTTAAGGAAGTATATATTCCTTCTCCACCTGATAGTTATAATGTTCATCATCAATTGTCAGCCTATCATGATCATGAGAATTTAGATGAGACTAGTGGTCTAAACAATTGGGAAGAAGTGTGGAGAGAATCTATCCCAAGACCTCAAGCTACACATGATGAAGGGAGTGAGAGAAGAAGATGCAAAAGGGTTCTAGAGAGTGATAATTCACAAAGTAATGAGAGTGCAAAAACTGATTCTGCTAAAAAGGTAGGAAGATTTGCAGCAATGTATAAGAGGCTTGACGATATGATGTAATTGATTCAAGAAAGACAAAGTGTGACAATAAAGATGAATAGATCCATTACAAAAATTTAGGACACGATGAATATTGGTGCATCACAAAGTACTGGTGTTGTTGCATCATATCATGATGTTATGAATGCTTTAGGAAAATATGTACTTTGCCTACTTTAAAGACTAATACTCCTGAATTTTACTTTGCTTGCATGTTGATTGAAGATCCACAGAGAAGGTCCATTGTTTTGGTTTACTAGACGATACAAAGAGGGTTGAATCCATAAAGTTTATGTATGAGTATGATAAACATAAGAAATATTAAACATAGTTTCTATCTATCCATTACTATGTTCAGTTTATTGTTCTTATTAATTGTGCACTTATGTTGACATGGTGTTTTTTAAGACATTATGAATTTGGTTAACTTATTTTATTATACTATGTTATCTTGTTGGTAATCTATAATTTTATTATGAGCTATATTATTTATTTCTTTATATTTAGACATATAAATGTCTTGTATATTTACAATATAATTTTACTTATTGATCTGTAGGCATGAATGATAATGTTATGCAAATTATGCAACTTCTGCAAATGAAGCAATTTTTAGACGATGAGATTGAGTTTTGGGATTCGATGGCTTGTGTAGTGGGTTACATGAATGTGTATTTTTTTAACTACATATACAAGGAGCCATGCATGACTTCCTATCAAATAGGACAACTATAGATGAATGAATTATCGAATGTTCATGAAAAAAGGTGCTTTAATACATTTAGGATGAATCAAAATACATTTCGTCAATAATATATGGTTTTGGAAAATAATTATGGTTTGAGACTTTTGGATAGGATGTCTATTTTGGAGAAAGTTGGTTTATTTGTGTATGTCCTAAGTAAAGGTTCCTATAATAGAGAAACCCAAGAGTATTTTCAACATTATGGTGAAACTATGAGTAGAGTTTTTAAAGAAGTTTTGACTGCTATAGATGGATTTTCAAGGGATATACTCGTACCAAAAGATCCCAAATTCAAGGACATTCCACCATAAATTGTCAATGATGTTAGATATATGTCACATCTTAAGGTAATTGACTATGTTCTTCCTCCCCCTTCATTATATTTTCCATTGAAAAATGTTGTTTTATCATCTTATGATTATTATTTTATATTAAGATTGCATTGGAGCTATTGATGGTACACATATAGCGATAGTTGTTGCAGAGGAGGATCAAATGAGATTTAGAGGACGGAAATGAATAACAACATTAAATATGTTGGCACCATGTGACTTTAACTTACTATTTACGTATGTTTTAGCAAGTTAGGAGGGATCAACACACGATTCTCGTATTTTCCTTGATACAATTGCTAATCCGAGACTTAAATTTTCAAAACCATCGATAGGTAAGTTTAAGATTTATAGGATTTGCTAATAAAGATTGAGATTTTTTATGATATGATTTATACTAATTATATTACTTCTATGGAAACTCAGGTAAACATTACTTGGTTGACAAAGGCTATCCAGAAAGAGAAGGATATTTGACACCTTACCCAAATGTTCTTAAGGCTCAACGGAAGATGTAAAATCTTATTCCCATAATAAGGGTTAGAACCCCAAAATACAATACAACAATGAGATCAAAGAGAGATTTAGAAAAAAAATGCATTTCACGCTCATGCATAATGTTAGCATACACGCATGTGAATGTAAATTTTTGCACATATTAAAATGACAGTATATGCATTCATTGACATATTCCAGGTATAATTGATTTATACAAGTGATTTCTATTAAGAATTGTGGTTTATTTGTGTTGAAATATTGATTTGAAGAGTATATTTATTGACTTAGAATTGTTGGTGAAATATGTGAATTTTCCAAAATTTAAGGGTAATTCTATACTAGGAAAAATGCCAACTGGCAAGTCAATAGATAAATGGAAATAGAAATGAGAGTTAAATGATATTAAAGAATTTTATTGATGACTTCAGAATTTGTGAGAAAATGATATTAAAAATGTAGAGAAAATTGGAGTAAAATTTGGAGATGATTGGACTAGTTTAATAAGAAAAACTAGTTTATAGTTTTAGGAATTGGACAAATGGACAAGTGACAAGTGTCACTTATCAAGTCAAGTCTTAAGGCCACGTTTCTTTTAAACTTGAAAGACCAAGTTACTGTTTGATCTTGTCTTAAAATATCTTCTTCGTGGCTTTGTTTTTTAAGTTCTTCTTCATGGATTTCTCACCGAACTTTCATCAAAGTCACACCTTGCTTTCAACTATCTTTACTACTGCCACTTTGTTATCTCTTTCTTTTGCCATAAGAAAACCTAACCCAATCCACCTTCAAGATGATGTACGTGGGTTGCATGAGAAGTTAAGGCTTCTTGATGTTTTGAAGAATTTGGAGTTTTAGCAAGTAAGTATCATTTTAAATCCTTATGAGTTGTTAGTGTATGAGATAAAAATGGTGATTACTTGACATTACGTGATCATGAGAAAAATGGTCATTTTCATGTACACTGTGGATATATGGATGTCTTGTTTGTGTGATTTGATGATAAATATGTCTTAATTGGTGTTGAAATGATTTTTGAGTTTGAAAGATCAATGAAAATGTGTATGAAAAGAGTACAGAAAAATTCAAGAAAAGTTTATATATATATATATATATATATATATATGTACTCTATTTTCACTATGTATAGGTGAATTCTTTGGGTGTTTTAGAGATGTGTTAAAATGAGTTTAGAGTTAAGGAAATGGTTTAATGTGATGTCAGGATATGAGAAAGAATGACTAAAAGGATAATTAGAGAAGACAACAGGAAGGTGAAGAAAATGGAAAATGCAAAAAAATGAAGAAGTGCAGAAGCTAAGATGAACATTCGTATATGAATGTTTTGTTTTTGATATTTATGAGTAATAATGGATTTTGATTTGATTGTGAATGATAATGAGCTGAGAATGAAGAGGAAATGAAGTAGAACAGATGATTTATGCATAAGATGAGTTAGACGTAAAATTTAGGAGTTAAAAATCTAGAAAAAAGTGAAAGAAGAATTTCTAGACTATTATAGTTGTAATGTTTCCACTAAACATGCATCTGTATTTTATCTATATCTTGATCTGTAGACATCAAAATGGGATGATTTTAAGTTTATATTGAACTAGATACATGTGGCTATATTGTTCATAAAGGAATTGATTTCGAATTCTATCTCTAAAAGTTTCAAAATTTAGATTGAAATCAAATATTGTGTACTGTCGTGGTTTGGGAACAACCCATAGTTTTTTTAGTATAAATTGTAGAATACCAAACCAAATTACACAAACTTAGTTTCATTAGAAACTTAGAATGTTTGGCCTAAATCCTTCATTTTTATTGTCAAAATGACTACTTAAAAGTGACCCGAAAGTTTGTTTTGGGAAGAGAGGAAGAAGAAACAAAATCAGCTGATTCGGAGGAGAAGAAGATTAGAGCACGATCGTGACTTCTATGGTTACTGATGAGAGACAGACACGAACATCCTTTGATCTTTTGAATCTAACTTCTTCTCCTGACCTCCAAATGACATGGGATTTAAACCAACAAACTCGTAACACATTGTTCTTCATCTCCACCAAAAATTATAATCATCTGAAATCATTTGGAAGAGATTGATTGATGAAATTGGGACAAAAATGATGAACAATGCTGGAATATTGATGACTAGAGTATTTTTCACTGAACATGCTTAATTATTTTGAAAATATCTTCCTCTGTAGTTATCCAAATGGAATAATTTTTTATTTGGAGTCAACTAGATACATAGGGATACAAATTATATGAAGAAATCAAATTTTAATTCAGTCTCTAGTTTCAATTTCTGGATGGAAATTAAGTATAAGGCACTGTTCCAGTATAAGAATAGTCCGAAAATGTTTGAGGTATAACTTTCAGATTATTGAATCTGATTAAATGATCTTGGTGTCATTAAAAACTTAATAGATAGGAAAATAATTTTCTAGAAGAAAGTATTGCCAAATTACTTTTGTCTAAATGATCAAATACTGTAGACCCAAAACTCAGGTTTTGCAAAAATATGAAATGAGTTATTGGGTTATGAAATTAGATTCAAAAATTTTATTTGAGGTATAAAACCTACATACAAATGATTCTTAAGTGAGTTTTGATATTGGATTGATTTTGTCATGAGAATAATGGATAGATACCCGGGATTATCATCGAACATGCATTGTACATATTCTATATGCACATTTGTGCATAAATAAATACTTATAATTGTGTGATTAATAATATGTGTGCAATGTGTGTATTGCATAATTTTGATGTGCAAGATAAGCATTCACATTCAGACGTTTCCAAATCTTGGAAGCAATTACTAATTTGGAGCGTACTGTGAGTCAACCTAGATGGTCTCATTCACTGTTTGTTATGTTTTACATTTCTACTTTGAATTGATATTGAAATGAAATGTGATTGTTTTGATTCCAGACATTGAATGTCTGAAGAGTTTGATAAATGCATGAATGACAATAATAGTGCTCCTTATATGTTAATTTGACAAAATATGTTAAACACAAATTGATTGTTAAATGTTGGACTGAGTTCTGAAGAGATATGTGAATATGCATATAAATGAAAAAGTGATTCTCAACTTTAATGTTGCATGCCGGACTAAGGTCCGATGACATGTGTAAAATGAAATAAAGTAACTGATTGAAAAGATGTGAATATGATGCATTTCTTTTTATGAATGCATGAAAGATAAAGGTTGTTATGACCAGAGTAGCTATCGAAAAAGAGCTTAAAACTCATAATGTGAAAAAGAGCTTAAAGCTCATATTTTGAAAAAGAGCTTAAAGCTCAGAAAGTGTATAAGAGCCAAAGGCCCACTATGTAAAATGAGCCTAGTATCTCCAACAAAAACAGGATAGTTATTAATGAGCCCGGTATCCACAATAGATACAAGACAGTTATAAGCGCTCGGTCACAACAATAACAAATTAAAAGTGAGTCTCATAAGCATTACATATGCATTTGATGTGTACAATTTGAGCAATTTGACTGATTTTCTGAATGTGAGATATGTTTCAAGCGAATGCAAAATATATGTGACTCAATATGATTATTAATGAAATGGTGTGAATTATGTGAATATGTGAACTGTATGTGTTATATGATGGGGTGAGTCATCATGGATAGCCACTCAATGAGTTTACAAACCTCATCAAAAATTTGTAATATTTTTTTCAGGCTCAGAAAAGTTAGCCCATTAGGCAAATGGGAGTATAGCCATTGCATTCAAGCAAGAGATAGAAGTCAGGATCAGTTCATTTCTGCATTTGTATTTCTTTATTTTTGTATCAAATTGAGTCTTCTGAAATTTTTTTGTATCATGTGTATGTGAATATTTCTGTTTTGTAATACCTTCCAAATTGGAAAAGGTTTGTAAGTGTTTTGTATATGTAATGGGCCCAAGGGGCTACTGATTTTTTGATGATTTCTGAAACAATTGTAAACCTTGTGATTGAAAAAGTTTATAAATAAAGTAGGCCCAATTGATTATTGATTTCCGCATACGCTTTTGCTATTTTTGAAAAAATTTTACGGTTTAAAGTGTTTGACTGCTCTAGCATGCCACCCTTATAGGGTACGCACTCGGATATCACTCAGAATGTCGGGAACGTGTCTTATGAGAGTGGGGTGCTACAATTTGGTATCAGATCCCAGAATTAGTATCTTACATGGGCGTTTTTTGAAATATGTGTCAAGTTACATGCATTTTAGTAATGTCATAGTAGACAGTAGCAACTGATCCCTAGTCTGAGTCACATGTGTATGAGTCACACGCATGAGCATGTGTTAAGAGTTTAAGTTGATAGAATTGTGAAAAGAAGATGCTCTTTCAGAATGTGAGAAAATGAAACTTGTGGATAATTAGAAATGGGAAATAGTATATGGTTAGATATGATAAATAATGATTCAATGCAATTGTATTGAAGGATGTATTATTGAATATGACACCAATATTGTAATGTGGTGATATATCTTTGAATTTGATATATACGTGAATGTATTGTCATTGATTATTTGAGGATAATAAGGATATAAGTAGAAATGATGAGATTAAAGTGTACAAGTAGAATGTAATGAAAACATAAATTTGTTACGACCTTAAGAAGATGAACTTGGAATTGAAATGGTTGTTAATTAACGTGACAAGAGTTATAATCTACCATAAGAATATGTGATCACCTCTGCAAGTGCACAGGTTTAGTTGCAGCAATCAAGTGTCGATCCACAAGGACTAGGTCAAATTACTAAATTTGTACCTCCTAAATTTGCTAAGCAATCAATTAAG
>JANVCQ010029469.1:0-11950 GCA_025531925.1 Erythroxylum plowmanianum
ATATTAGGCCTGACCATGCCGAGATACGTTTACACACTCGTAACCCATTCCAAATTACCAATTTACCCTTCCCATCGAGGATGGGATGTTACACGAGTCGTCTCACTTAATCGGAACCTAATGAAATGAACCTAAGCTAGCCTAAATGTCATGAAATGAAAACTAAAGTAATGAGGAGGGCGGTTTGATTCTTTTCGAAAACTAAACAAAATTGAATGAATTCTAAGAGAAATGCATAAAAAAAATTTTTTTGGATTTTGGGAATAGAAACTTGAAAGTTAAAGACAATAATGAAATGTGATATAATCCTTTTGAAAAGTGAGCTTTGACTATCATAGTTCGAAATAAATCTTGATAGGAGTGAAAATCACTAAGTTTCAAATGATAAACCTTAAATAACTCTTTAAGTCCAAGGTCTTAATCAATGAACTCTATTCCTTAAAACTTTTTTAAATGTCCTTAGTGTGTGTTGTGGGTAAATCAATGCAATAAGTTATTTTTGATCTCAAATCAACTTAATATCAAACACAACTATGTAAGATAAAAGAGATTCAATAAGATCAGAAATAAACATATATGAAACTTCATATATTTATGCTCAAAGTTCTACATCAACAAATCCTAACAACACAATGAGTGTCCAATACTTGATTAAACTCTAATCAAGAATGTTCAACTATAAATTATAAATCCTAAGGAATTTATAAATCATAGTTAAACATAGATAGAGTCACTGCCCTTTTTAGCCTATTGAACTCAAGCCATCACTACATATTCAAGAGGAGGGAGGTGACTAACCACACATAACTCCAAATGACTTCAAAACTGGGAACCCATTGAGAGCATCCATGATAACAATCGACGGTGGAAAAGAAGAGCAATGATATGGATGATGGTGTGTGTGTAGGAGAATTTTTCGAATGTTCTTCCATGTGATGTCTTCTCCAGAATGTGTATGTTATTATCGACTCTCTCTCCATTTAACACAAAATATGTAGTTTTTGTAAAAACGGGTCAATGGATTGAGTTACACAGTGGGTAGACTTTCGAAAAGGGTTCGGGTATTTGAAGGTTCACCGTGGTGACAGGACGTTTCGTCGTGGTGAACTTTTTTCGAAAGATTTTGCTTGAGAGTCTATGGTTTCTTCACCGCAGAGATGTTAACTTCATGAACTTTTCCCGAAGGTTTCAACGTGTGGCTCTTCATTCTTCACCATGGTGACACATCTTCTTTGCCACGGCAAACTTTTCCCAAAAGGTTTGTTGACTTGTTGAACCATCATTTCCAACATCTACTCCTTGCTCTAATTCTTGAGTCTTCTGCAATAAACAAATGGTAGTTTGCACTATCAAATTGTTCTTAAAAAATTAATTTAGTGCAATTGCTAATTATTTTTGACAATTTTACTCTCAAATTACATAAAGTAAAGGCAAGCACTCAAGAGTCCAATTAAGAACAAAATCAAGAAATAAGAGCCAGAAGTGTAGCAAAAATCGTGAAATTATCACTAATTTAAATAAGAAACTTGGGTTCAATCAATAGCTACATGAACATATCTTGTTTTAGGGTTAATGATCAAATTTAGATCATGCTTTGTTGGTGAATGATATTGAGATGAAATGGAGTTGAAAATGGGGAGTAAATGAAGCAGAAAATGGTGATCATTGTACAAGTTATGTTAGGTATAAAAATCTAGAAAGTTTGAGGATGATTGACTGGAAAATGTTCACTGAGTATGCCTCAGTATTTTAACTACATTTTTCATGAAGAAGTTAAATTCAAATTCTATTTAGAAGAGTCCCAAAATTTGACCTGAATTTGAAAAACTGGGTATGCATTTATGGAAATTCACTGCAAAAAACTCCATCCTTCATTGCGGCTAACTTGAAAGTTAGCTAGAATTTCTTTTGGGTAAAGTTTTCTGCAGCCAACTCTAGGTTTTGCCATGGTGAACTTGTGAAAATTTCACGAGAATTCCTTTATGGAGGAGTTCGCCGCGGCTAACTTTTCTCTACATGGAACATGTTTCGGTATTTTAGGCATATATTTTCCTGTAGTTAACCAAATGGACTAATTCTTTATTCTGACTAAACTAGAGACATATGGATACAAATGATCTAAGAAATAAACTTCTGAATCGGACTCTAAGAATTCCAATTTCTGGGTGGAACTTAAGTATAGGACACTGTATCAAACAAAAAGCAGTCTACAAATATTTGGAGCATAACTTTCAAAATAATTAATCAAATTGAATGATCTTAGTGTCATTAGAAACTGAAGACACAAGGTAGCAATTTTATAGAAGATGGTGTTTTCAAGTTCCAAACTTTTGCATTATATAAATGATCAAGAGTACTAGACCCGAAAGTCTGGCTTTGGGAAAATTTTGGAATTTTGATCAATGAGTTATGAATTGTGATTTTAATGGTTTTATTGGGATGTAGACCATAAGTATGCATGGTACTTATGTGAATTGGTAAAACAAATGTTTACGTGATGAGAATAATGGATAGATACCTGGGATTATCATGAACACACATTATGGATATTTTATACACATACATGTGCATTGTAAAACACTTACAATTGTGCCAATTTCTGATATGTGTATATTGTTGTTATAGAGGAGCAACTAGAATGTCAACCTCTACACGTTGTTGAAACTTCCAGACATTAGCTTTGGGAGCGACCTGTGAGTAACCTAGACGGTATGGTATGAATGCAATTAATTATAATGACATCGAACAATGAAGCTCCGAGATTTGATGCATGTTTATGATATTGGAGTGCTGATTGTGTGTGAACATGGAGAACTAAGTGCTTCAAAATGTGAAAACTGTGATAGACTGAAATTATGTGAATGTAATGCATTCCATTACATAAATGCACGAAACATAAAGGAAGTTGTGACTAAAGTAGCCATCGCAAAAGAGCTTAAAGCTCATAATGTAAAAAAGAGCCTAGAGCTCAGAAAGTGTATAAGAGCCAAAGGCTCACTATAAAAAATGAGCCTGGTATCCCCAACAGATATGGGACAGTTATAAATGAGCCTAGTATCCACAATAGATATGGGAAAGTTAAGCACTCGGTCACAACAACGTAATAATTGGAAAAGAGTCACATGAGCATTTCCTATGTATTTTATTCAATATGTTAGATTGATTGAAATGATAAGTTGTCTACTCTTAAGTGAGAATTTGATATGTGATGAATTATGCAGATTTATGAAATATATGTTATATATATTGATGTGATGTATGAATTAAGTGAACCATCGATGATGGTTACTTCGTTAAGTTCACAAAACTCATCAAAATTACAACGTTGATTTTTTAAGACCGAGAGATGATCTTAAGGTCGGTCACAACAAGTAGTTAACCTTATACTTTTGGGAATAAGAAGGAATGGCTCAAAGGTCGGTCAGCTGGGTTTATACAAATTAGATAGATTTTTTTGTGCATTTCCTCTTTCATGTAGCACGTTTTTTTGTATTAGGTTATGATGTTGTATAGGTATGAATTTTGCAATATATATTGTAGACATTCAGTTTCTATGAAATAAAATAAGGAAATTGGTTTTAAAATATTGTGACTTTCCTTATGATATTTATAAGAGAATAAAGATAGATGATGTCATGTTAAGTGAATGTTATGATTGAATGTAGCGTGCCATTATCATAGGTTATACTGGAATGTCCTCATGGTGTCCCTGTATGTACCCTAGGGTAAGGGGTGTTGCAGTGGGTGGTATCAGAGCATGGTTTGACTTCCATAGGGATATCTAGAAATGTTGAGCATGAAATATTATGAAAAATGCAGATAATGATTATAGTTATTGTTTATTATAGGTCATCCACCCTAGGTGATCAATTGGGGGAACCAGCTGACCTAGGATTGATAGGAGCTAGTAAGGAGTCCTCAGTACCTCAATCAAAGGAGATGCCTCTGAGAGTCCCTAAGAGAAGAGAGAGGATGTATGATATGTTGCGAAAGCAGAGGGCTGTGGATTTTTGTGGCAGCACAAACCCTGCTAAAGCCAAGGGATGGCTAGAAAGGACTGAGAGGGTTTTTGATGAGATGGACAATAGGCCGGATGAAAGGTTCGACTATGTAGTGTCCTTATTGCAGGGCCTAGCTTATCAATGGTGGAAGACTGTCCCAGGAAGTACCACCAGGCCTTACCACCTAAAGTGGGAAGACTTTCTGAGGGTCTTTAAGGATAACTACGTGTAAGATTTACTTAGACCGAAAGATGAAGGAGTTCCTAGAATTAAAGCAGGGTAAGATGTCAGTGGCAGAATATGAAATTCGGTTTAACAAGCTGATGGGTTAGGCTATTGCTTTAATCCCTACAGAAGAAGACAAATGTAGGAGGTTTAAGGACAGACTTAATATAGAGATCATAACAAGGTTGGCACTTTCAGACCTGAGTACTTTCACTGAATTGAGAGCTACTTCGATCAAAATTGAGTAGCTGCTAAGAGAGAGACAAGCAAAGACTAGGTAAGGGTTTAGAATGAAGAGGTCTAGTGAAGGTTAAAGTGGTTTTGGCAATTTCTCTTGAATGACTTTTAACTCAAGATCGTAAGCCTGTGATCTCCTGATCTCATCAAGTAATGTAGGTCGGACTTAAAACCTCTACCACTGAGAGTCTAACCCCAAGGCTTCACACACTCATCAAATGTGTCATGTAAGGATCTTGCCTAATAGTTACTGTCGAACAGGACTTACAACTCAATGCATCGACTACCACATTTGCTTTTCCCAGATGATAGTCGATTATTAAGTCATAATACTTAATGAATTCCAACCATCTCTTTTGTCTGAGGTTTAACTCCCTTTGTGTCATTAGATACTTCAGACTCTTATGGTCGGTGTATATACGACAAGTTTCCTCATAAAGATAATGTCTCCAAACTGCAAGCTCTAAATCATGTGTGCGATAATTTAGTTCATGCTTTTTCAACTGTCTAGAAGCATATGTGATCACTCGCCCAGCCTACATAAATACACAGCCAAGTCCCTAGCAGCTGGCATCACTGTATATCTCATACCAAACCCCTTGGGTAGGTAAGGCAAAAAGTGGTGTAGAAGTCAATCATCTCTTCAGCTCTTGAAAACTCACCTTGCATTTATCATCCCACTGGAATTTTATTCCCTTCCGGGTAAGCCTCGATAAAGGGGCTGCACGCACTGAGAAACCCTCAACAAATCTCTGATAATAACCAGCTAACCCCAAAAGACTATGAACTTTTATGACTTTCTTGGGTTGCTCCCATTCAAGTATATCTTCAACTTTCTTTGAGTCCATAAAAATACCTTCCCCTGATACAACATGCCCAACAAATCCTATCTCCCTCAGACAAAATTCTCACTTTGAGAACTTCGTATATAACTACCTTTTGCGAAGTATTTGCAGCACAATCCAGAGATGTCTAGTATGCTCTTCTTCATTCTTAGAATTTATCAGAAGATCATCATGAAGATTATGATAAAGTGATCTAAATAGGGATGGAACTCCCTGTTCATGAAATCCATAAATACTACAGGTGCATTTGTCAATCTGAACGGCATCACTAAAAATTCATAATATCCATACCTCGTCCGAAAAGTATTCTTGTGCACATCTTGTCATCAATCTTCAATTGATGGTACCCGAACCTCAGATCTGTCTTTGAGAATACTGTAGCTCCTCTTAACTGATCAAAGAAATCATCAACTATGGGAAGTGGATATTTATTCTTGATGGCAGCCCTGTTTAACTGTCGATAATCAACACATAACACATAAGTGGAGGGTCCCATCCTTCTTCTTGACAAATAATACTGGTGCTCCCCATGGTGAATGACTTGATCTGATGAAGCCCTTGTCCAACAACTCTTGTAGTTAAATGTTTAACTCTTTCAATTCTGTCGGTGCCATATGATACCTTATAAGGGTATGGATACCTCTCCCTTATCGACGCATTTTCCATGCCCTAACGCACCAGATCCTATCAAAGCTCCAAGGTTAAATGCGCTAGGACAAGAGTAGTACTAGGATGGGTGACCTCCTGGGAAGTTCTTAGAAAAAGTAAAACCATGAGGGCTTATCTGGGCTAAGGCCCAAAGTGGACAATATCTGTGAGCGGGTGATCTGGGCTATTACAAATGGTATCAGAGCTGGTACCCAAACCGTTGTTCCAGTTAGACTGGGCCCTAAAGAGGGCTGGGCCCTAAGGAGGTAGAAAGTGTGAGATCCCACATCGGTTAGAGAGGGGAACAAAGTATGCCTTATAAGGGTATAGATACCTCTACCTTATAGACACGTTTTCCATGCCCTAACACACCGGATCTCATCAGAACCTCGATGTTAAACGTGCTAGGGCAAGACTAGTACCAGGATGGATGACCTCCTGGAAAGTTCTTAGGAAAAGCAAAATTGTGAGAACTTGGCTGGTCAAAGGCCCAAAGCGGACAATATCTATGAGTCGGTGATCTAGGCTGTTATAGCACATTTCTTACTAATTAAGCAGACGGATTCTTTTAAAGCTTTGGCCAAAAAGTATGTGGATGAAATAATCAAATTGTATGAAATTCTAAGCTCTATAGTTTGGATAGAGATCCCAGGTTCACCTACAGATTCTAGGAAAGCTTACAAGAGGCTTTAGGAACCAAATTACACTTTAGCATAGCTTTCCATCTACTGACAGATGGATTCTCGGAGAGGACAATACGAACATTGGAGGCAATGTTAAGAGCTTGTGTTATGGATTTCAAAGGCTTATGGGATGATCATCTGCCATTAATTGAGTTTGTTTACAATAATTCCTATCACTTAGGAATTCAAATGGCACCTTATAAAGGTTTTTTTGGTAGGAGGTGCAAAACTCCTATTTGTTAGGATAAAGAAGGTGAAAGGAGACTTGTAGAACTCGAGTTAGTACAAGTTATAGTTCATAAGATTAAATTTGTGAAACAGAGACTCAAAGTAGCTCAAGATAGAATGAAGAGTTGTACAGATGCATATAGAAAAGAGATGGAAAATGAAGTTGTAGTCAAAGTGTTTCTTAGAACTTCTCTATGGAAAGGAATCTTGAGATTTAGTAAGAAGGGCAAGCTTAGTCCAAGATACATAGGCCCTTATGAGATCATTAAAAAGATTGGTCCTATAGCTTATAAGTTAGCTTTGCCACCGTAATTGTCTAAAATTCACAATGTCTTTCATGTATCGATGTTGAGAAAGTATCAATCTGATCCTTTGCATATAGCTCATCCTTCGGAGGTTCAACTAAGAGAGGGTTTGACTTTTGAAGAACAACCATTGGAGATTTTGGACTCAAAGGAAAAGGTTTTGAGAAAGAAGACGGTGAACCTGGTTAAAGTCTTACAAAAGAACCATTCTACAGAAGAGGCTACATGGGAGCCTTTGAAAGCAATGAAGGAGAAGTATCCACACCTCTTTGTAGACTTAGGTAAGAATTTCGAGAATGAAATTCTTTTAGGGGTAGAATTGTTGGACCCCAAAATTTTTTCAAATATTTAATCATTATTTGTTTATTTATTTTTAGAACTGGGTCCATTAATTTAGTGAGCATAAGTAGTAATTAACAATTAGAATAGAAAAGATAGAATTAAATTAGTATGGAGTTGTGATTTGAAGGTTTCGTCATAACGAAGCTAGATGTTCGCTGTGGCAAACTTATCAAAATGAAATTACTGTTTTGTGATTTGGAAGTTTCATCGTGGCGAAGTCAGATGTTCGCTATGGTGAACCTCTACAGAAGGGTAATTTTAGAAGGTCAAACAAGAAGAGGGGCAAAATAGAAAAACCAAGACAAAAATTATTCTTGAATAAAGAAGAAGAGAGTGAGAGTCGTAAGAAGCTAAAGGAAGAGAGAAGAAAAGCGTTAGAGAAGAGAAGAAGAAGAGAAAATTGTGGGAGAGGAAGAAAGAAAAAGAAAAAGAAGAGAAATCAAGTTTGTTAGAGGTAAGTTTCATCTTCTTCTTGCTTGATAGAAAAACCAAAGGGATTTGAGAGAGTATAAGTTTATGTAGGAAGAAAGAAGAGAAACCCTAGTTAGGTATTGTGGCTTCCTAAACTAGGTTTTGGTCTTACTAACCTAGATGAACTATGGGAAGATTGAGTTGGAGCTTAATGTCTCATTTATGATTATTGAAGTTTTATGAATTTTATGGAATATTGCTTTGAATGAGAGGTTGGTTTGTTTTAGGAAACCAGGGAACCTCAATATAAGAGCAAGAGGAAAGGCAAGCTTGACTTGAATTTTGCAAGCCAATTGAAGTGGGTAATGTATTTATAATTATTGTATGATTAGGCAAATTTTTGCCTATGTGTCTGTATGTCTAAATTGCTTGATTTTCTTTTTGAATTGTTATGAAGATATGATAATATATGATGATTTATGATTAGGTTATACCTTGAAAGAGGTTATAACCTTTTGTCTAAATGAAAAACAAGAAAAAGCATATGATGAAATGATTTGAGCATGAATATGTACTTTTCTTTGGGCAAGAGTGGAACCATTTTGTTCATCACGTGTGTCTTGACAAAAGCTTTCTCCCGGTTGCCCATTTGTGGTATATGAGCTTTTAAAAATTGACTCATTTCATTCAAGGTGTAAACTTCGGATCTCCAGTTTCTCCATTTCATTTCCATGGATCCCTCAAGCCACTTGTTGTGCATTGCATTTGATTTATGAACATGATGGATAATTGAGTGTTGTGCATGGATGATTGGATATATGATATGTTTTATGTGATGAAATGTCTAACTTTGAGTTTTGGAACTAGAATTGAGAGTGCTTGAATTACTATATATATATATATACATATGCTAGAATTTATGGCTAGCTACTGATGGCTATAAATATATTAGTCACTGAGCTTTGTAGCCCAACCCATATTTTCACTCCTCAGGTGTAAAACAAGAAGATTGTTGATCCTTGCAAGGCATTAGAAACTTCAAGATAGTTAGAGAATTTTGTACAAAGTTAGTGACTATTTTGGATAGCTTTATAAGCATAACAACATTGAGCATCCTTATGTATTTTGTTTAAGTCAGTGATGTGTAAGATGATAGGTAAGTGAATCTTTTATCAAATCTTTTTGGTTTTATTAATGAAATGACGAATTGAAGTTTCTTTTGAGTATGTCTATATTTATCTTATGGTTGAGTTTGGATGGTTAGAATTGAATGTGTTTTAAAATGTTTGAATGTTGGGATTCTAGGTTCAGATTTGAAGGTTTTGCTGAGTTGAAGCCAAAGATTTGTCATAGCAAACATTTTTTAGTGTTTTGGGTGACTTTGTCGTGCCGAAGTACTTGTAGTTTGCCGCTGTGTATTTGTCCTAAGAGGATTTATAGGTTTGAGTTGGGGACTTCGCCGCAGCAAAGAATGACGTTCATCATTGCATATTTGACCTGAAGGTTGTAGTTGCTCACCCTCGAGAGTTCGTTGCGACGAAGCTAGATGTTGGCCATGGCCCTAAAGGCGCTGGGAGATCCTTCCCAGTGTTTGACGCAGTGAACATTCGGTTGCCGCAGCAAACACGCTACTAAACACGCTACCAACCTTTTTGAAGTTTGAATCCTTTCGACCGTCTCTGCCTAATCCTTACCCGAGGGCCCCGAAGGGTCACCTCGAGATTAAGAAATAGGACCTGGGCCTAATAGATAGGCTAACCAAGTTAGCACATTTCTTGCTAATTAGACAAACAGATTCTTTGAATGCTTTGGCCAAGAAATACATAGATGAAATAATCAGACTTCATGGGATTCGAAATTCTATAGTCTCGGATAGAGATTTCAGGTTCACTTCTAGATTATGGAAAAGCTTGCAAGAGGCTATAGGAATCAAGTTGCATTTTAGCATGACTTTTTATCCACAGACTGACGACCAATCAGGGAGGACAATACGAACAACGAAAGCAATGCTAAAAGCTTGTGTTATGGATTTCAAAAGCTCATAGGATGATCATTTTCCTTTAATTGAATTTGCTTACAATAATTCCTACCACTCAAGAATTCAAATGGCACCTTATGAGGCTTTATATGGTAGGAGGTGTAGAACTCCTATTTGTTGGGATGAGGATGGTGAAAGGAGACTTTTAGGGCCTGAGTTACAAGTTACAGTTGACAAGATTAAATTAGTAAAATGGAGATTCAAAGCAGCTTAAGATAGAATGAATAGCTATACGGATGCATATAGAAGGGAGATGGAATTTGAAGTTAGAGGCAAAGTGTTTCTTAGAGCTTCTCCATCGAAAGGAGTTTTGAGATTTGGTAATAAGGGCAAGCTCAGTTCGAGATACATAGGCCCTTATAAGATCATTGAGAAGATTGGGCCTTTAGCCTACAAGTTAGTCTTGCCACCAGAATTATCTTAGATTCACGACGTCTTTTATGTACCAATGTAAGGAAATACTGATCAGATGTCACGATCCGGTACCACATCGAGCCCATGACAACCACCGCATAACTGGGTTAAGGACACTATCGGTATCCTTAATCCAACTATGCAAGGCTAACTGAATATTTTTTTTATTATTATTTTATTTTTTGAAAAATTTGGACAGTACAATGGCTGTATTTTAAAAATCTCAAAACCTACAAACAATTTCAAACACATTTGTATTTCACAACCAACCACAACTTTAGGACTTTAAAGTCTACTCAAAACAATCTCAACAATAGTATTGAAAGTTTATACATTAAGTCTTTTACAACAACAAATAGTCAAAAGTTAAGTTTATATAATCGTAAAGTATATCAACACAATCAAACTAATAAAAACAATAAAATAGTTTCTGAGCCACTATACAACAAAAGTAAAAACTAAGAAACTACCCGCATGTGGTAAAACATCAAAAATGTCAAAAGACCACACGATCCACTCAGAGCTTCAAACTCACTAAGTTAACCTGCATGGTTGGAAAGCGGAGGGGGTGAGTACACTAGGTACTCAGTGAGCAAGAAAACCATATAACACAAATAGAATTTGATCATATCAAGACGGTGTAGATAAATTATGAAGTAAATTTACATAACATAAAAACACATAAGCCTAGCCTATGCCTCATCATAAAATAGTTATGAACCACATAAGGCCAGCCTATTAATCACCCATCTGGTGAACATAAGTTCTAGTTCCAGTATACAAATGCATATAAACATCAAATGTATAAATCAAATGTCGTCAGAAAATAAATATCAGAATAAGTCAAAACAATCATATGTGACACCACTAATCGACCAAATTAATGCGCACACCCATCGATTATCGGCGTTGGCTCGACTTTCATCCGTGGTGAGTCCGGACTACAGTCGACAAGAGCATCATGACCCTAGGTGATGACCTCGTCGGTGTCAAAACCCTAGGCGTGGAATCGCCCACGAGTCCAGTAGAAAAGTGTCGATACGGTGACTTCACTTTTGTATACTAGCGTCAAGGGTATGAGAGTCGCTTAATCAGTTGTGCTACGATTGGCTAGTCGTTTCCTCACCAATCAAAAAAATCATATACAAAAATTAAATAAAAAATAAGTAAAGAACTATGTTTTTATTTATCGGTCCAACTGATAAAATGAAGCCGTACCATGGCTCTAAGCCAAAAGAGAATAAATACATGCAGAATACATGATTCAGTCAAGCATTTGTGAATTCGAAAACACTATTTTATGTAATCAAAGTCATCTTTTAAAATCCAAATGCTAAGTTGTTCATAAAGTTTCAAAAAAATAAGACATTTTCCATTGTTTTTTTTTTTGCAGGTTTGTTAAAAGTAATATCATTTCCCAAAATACGAAATTAAACCATCAGAAAGCATTGTCCTTTGCACTTCAAACACAGGTTTGTTCAAAACAGTATCATTTCTCAAAATATGTAATAAAATATCGGTTTCAAAAACAATGTTGAAACATTATTTCATACAATAAAAGTTATCTTTTGTA
>JANVCQ010029514.1:0-11948 GCA_025531925.1 Erythroxylum plowmanianum
GAGAAATGGAGTTCATTGATCAAGATCCTGGACTTAAAGAGAGTTCTTTAAGGTTTATCATTTCAAACTTAGTGATTGCTAATCCCATCAAATTAGTTTTGAACTGTGATAGCCAAAGCTCATTTTCAAGAGGATTTTATCACTTGTTTTAATCTTTTCATTTTCTTTTCCAAAAACTAAAAAGAAAATACTTTTCACAATGAATTTTAGTGTAGTTAATGTTTTCAAAAATCAAAACCCCCTTTTCTTTGTTGATTTCATTTTCATTTTATGACATATAGGCTAGCTTAGGTCCATTTCATTAGGTTCCGATTAAGTGAGACGACCCGAGGTCGCAACCTATACTGCAATCCTTGGAATTAAATTATTTTTGACTCGGTTTCCAAGGAATTGATCTTTAGATCGATACGAAGTGGTCGATCACTCACCAACGTCATCACCTTTTCCCACCTCATCACAGATATATTTCGAGCGTATAATGTCTCGGAATACAACAATGACAGCTATTTTGACTCGGCCTTATTTTTTTAGTACATCCGGCTTAAACAGCCCTAACTCCAACTCCAACCCCCACCCCAATCCACCCCACCCCTACCCATTCCACCTCCTTCCCCGATGTTGCTACCAACCATACTGATGTATTGCCTAGCAAGGACAATCATTTAGCTCCAGCTCCTCCTGAGCCCATCACTCTGCAGACCCTCTCTAGTCGGGTAAATGGCTTATCTGCAGACCTAGATACCCTACAAGACACCCTTCATCAGGCCATAGCCCAGCAGGATCGAGATCGGAGGTATCAGCGATAGATGGATGCCTTGCTCACCCAGCAATTGTACTTTTAGCTTCCTTCTGATGAAGATGACCCGTTTATTGGTGCTGGCCCATCGGGAGCAGATCCTGCAGACGATAGGGATGATCACCCAATGGAGTAGTTTGAGTGTTTCTTCTTGTATTTTCCTTTTGTTGTATTTTTCTAGTTAGTTTGTCGGATGCTCAATTCATTTTTGTCATGTCCAAACTTTTTCACACCATTTGTATATAATTCTCTTTGTCCTTCCAATTTTTTGTTAATGCACCTTCCCCTTTCACTTTATTGCATATTTATGTTAATTGTTCTTCACATTGAGGACAATATGATGTTTTAGTGTGGAGGAGGTTTTCCCACTTTGCAACTCTTATTTTTGCTTCATTTCGACCATTTAAATGTTTGTGCTAGTCAATTGTTCATAATGTTCAAATTTTAAACTTGGTGATTGAGGTAAATCAGCTAATTCAAAAGTTTTTGTCATTTTTTGCCGCGACGCACTATGCCTTCGCCGTGGCAATGTATGGATTCCATGTTTTTCGCCGCGGTGAAATCTTTCTTCATCATAGCAATGTTTGTGTGCTGAACAGTTTCACCGCGACACCATACTCTTGCAGATATTTTTTTTAGTTGCCTCAATTCAACAATTCTCCCTAATTAGATTCTTGTCACTCTTGTACCCCAAAGATTTTCTAAATTTCAAAACGATCCCTGTGTTTTTGAAAATACCTCCCATTCTTTAAATGTTAGTCAGTTTTGGCTAATTTCATTTTCAATGTTTTCAACACAAAGTAAGTAAGGGTATGTTGACAAAGTAGTATTGTATGTTTTTAAACATTGAGATTGTTCATTGAGATATTAACCTTATTGGAAGGATATTTGGGCTAGAATTTTTCAGTTTTTGTGTGTATCTACCTTTTTCATATCTCTGTAGAACTTGTTTCAATTCTTAATCAAAGCTTGATGAACTAGAATTTTGTTAACATGATAGAGGCATTTTTCAAAACCCTATTAACCCAAACACAATCCCCATAAACACCTATCCATTGCTAGCCCTTTGAGCCATAATTTTTAAAGACATGCACTCATCTTCTTATATGTGAATAGTTTATTTCACATTTTCTTCTAGTTATCTCAAGAAATTGGTTATTGAGAAAAGCCAATGAAAAAAAGAAAAGAAAGAAAGAGAAAAATTTCCAAAAAGAAAAAAAAAATATATATATATATATGTTCTCAAAAGAAAATATTCTCAGTAGAATGAAAAAAAGGAGTTAAAAAATAAATTATGTTGTCATTTGTGTAAATATTGTCTTACTGTTGACATTTATTTCATAATTGTGGTGCATGTACTCATATTTTTTCTTCTTTTATCCATTCCATCCATTTCATCTAACCGTCTATGCATTACAACCTTGAAAAGTCCTCTTGATTTTCGAGATTATAGTTTTTATAGTTGAGAGGTAGAACTATCACAAGCTTATGGTAGAGAAAGGACTAACCATATTTTAGAGTGAAATTATCCAAAAAACAAGTGAGATGACAGCAAACACCTTACCTTAAGTGAAATCTCTTTTGCTCAATCTCTTGGATTAAATTCTTAAAGTGTTTATTTTCTTAGCACTCTCTCAGCCTACTCTGATTGATTTCTAAGAAAGTGATGTTTGCCAATTTCCTAGTCTTATTTTAAGCATGGTTGGAATTTTTCTTTTTCACTTATGTCTCTTTGACTCTTATAAACTTTGTCCAAGAGTACAAAGGTCTAAGTGTGGGGAATTTGATTAAGCCTAAGTTTATTATATAAATTAGCGACATTTTCATGACTTTTACTACACTTTTTCACTCCTATTTCTGGATTTTATGCTTAAATTGACTCTTGAGTGTGCACCTTTATTTTATGTAGTTTGATAGTAAAAATTGTCACAAATCAGTATAATTGCACTAATTAATTTTTTGAAAACAATTGATACTGCAAACTACCATTGTTCATTGTAGGAGATTTAAGGAGAAGGGACTCAAGAAGAAGATGTAGAGTCAAGGAAGGCTGAAGTGAAGTCAACAAGAGAACAGGCGCAACAGGAAGTTCGCCGCAGCAAAAGGGATCTATCGCAGCGGCGAAATACGAAGAAATTCAGGCTGAAATTTTGGAAAGAGTTCATCACGACCAACCTTCGAAAATCTGAACCATTTTCAAAAAATTATCCATTGTGCAACCCGATCCAAATCATCCTTCGTTTAAAAACCTACCAAATTAGGTTAAGAGCTGACAGATAGAGAGATATAGACAGAACATATACACTCGGCTCTCTCTCAACTTCCACCATCATTCATCACCTCTCTTCCATTTTCATTGACAATTTCTTCATCAACAGTTGCTACCATGGATGCTTCTAGTGGGTTTCTGGTTGTGAGTTCCCTTGAAGCAATGCTTGGCTAAGCACCTTTTCCTCTTGAAGATGTAGCAATGGCTTGAGTTCAATGGGCTTCAAAGGGGAGTAGTTCAATCATGTTTAGCTACATTGTTATGAACTCCTAAGTTTAGTATTTGTAATTTGTAGTTGAATTTTCTTGATTAGAGTTTAATCAAGTGTTGAACGTTTAATATGTTATTGGGTTTGTTAATGTAGAACTTGGAGCTTTAATATATGAAGTCTCATATATGTATTTTGTGATTTTGTTAATTCTCTTTTATCTGCCTAGTTGTGTTTGATATTGAGATGATGCTAGATACCAAAATGACCAATTGCATTAACTTACCCATTGCACACACTAAGATGCATTTAATAAGGTTTTAAAAAATGGAGTTCATTGATTAAAACCTTAGACTTAAAGAGTTCTTTAAGGTTTATCATTTGAAACTTAGTGATTTTCACTCCCACCAAGATTTATTTCGATCTATGATAGCCAAAGCTCATTTTTCAAGAGGATTCTATCACATTTGATCATTTTTTTTTATCTTACAAATTCTTATTCCCAAAAATCCAAAAATACTTTTTACACATTTCTCTTACAATTCGTTCAATTTTGTTAGTTTTCTTAAAGAATCAAAACCCCCCTCCTAACTACTTTAGTTTGCATTTCATGACATTTAGGCTATCTTAGGTCCATTTCCTTAGGTTCCAATGAAGTAAGACGACTCGAGGTTGCATTCTATATTGCAATCCTTGGAATTAAATTTTTTATTCGACCTCCAAGGGTAAGTACAAAAGGCTTCGAATCACTTATTTCCTTTATGTATGCATGATATGCATGTCACTTAATGCAACACATCAACTCACAATACAATAATTAATCACATAGCCTACCAATTCATAACACTCTACATTCTGAGCCTAGGAAAAACCTAAGCTCTGATACCAAACAATGCTGGACCCCGCTCCTGGAGCCCAGCATTCAGAGACATTTAACAGTCGAATCTCATGACAAATTTTCTTAAACAATTAACGCATATTAGGAAAATCGATAATCAAATTGACCCGATTTATTTAAACAATTTCAGTCACAAAGATGTAAACATTATTGAACACATTAGAGTTTCAGTAATCACTTGGGCCCATTACAGAACATAATTCTTGTTTTCATAATATCTTTACATTAAAAAAATCCCTTTTGGCTTATTACAAGATATAAAATACAAAATACAAAATACAGATGACACAATTGCATGCTTATGTTTAAAATGATTTCAAAATGTAAAAAGTTCCCGAACTAACTTAATTACAAAAGTCTCTAACTATCTTGGAGTTCCGATGTCTTGCAAGGATTGCTGTTCAACTGTTTCTGCACCTGAGGAGGGAATAGTAGGGTGAGCTACACAGCTTAGTGACTAATATATTTATAGTCATTGGCAACGAACCATACAATTCAGGCACACACACACACACACACACACACACATATATATGCCAAAGTATACATATATTTATATCCCATTTAATCTAGCAATTCTATCATCCACACTTCAAGCTCAAAATTTCATAGTTCAAATGTCATTACATAGAACATATCATGAAGACTCATCCATCAAAACATAACCCTCAAACATGCATCATACATGACAGTTCAATTATGCAATGCATAAACAATTGGCTCGAGGGTTCCATGGAAATAGAATGGAGAAACCGAAGCTTATCCCATGAACAAGATGAGTCCAATTTTAGAGCTCATATGCCACAAGCGGGCAGCCGGGAGAAGTCTCTTGTTAACATGCACATGACGAATATAATGATTCCACTCTCACTCAAACAGAAGAACATAATCATGCTCAAATCATTTTATGAAATGCTTTCATACTTTTCATGCTCTTTCTTTTCTTTTCATTTATACAAAATGCCATGACAAATATCCAAGCATAACATGATCAAAATCACAATTCAATTATATCAAATTGTCATACATTTTTCAATGCATAACATAAAAAACATCATAGTAATTTGCAATTTAGCAATTCTAGCATATACACACACATAGGCAAAATGCCCATTACACAATAACCGTAAATATATTACCCACCGAATTTTCCTGTAAAAATCTAAGTCAAGGTTGTCTTTCTCCTTGCTCTTGGATAGGATTCTCTTAGTTCCCTAAAACAAACCATGTCTCATTCAATAGGAATCCAACAGAAATCCCACAATGCAAAATCACTAAAATTGATTTTAGAATGCTTAAACTCAAGCATTTTCTAAACTCCATGAACTAAAATCCTTCCAAAAATCCAAAACATCCAAAATGGTCTTACCTTAATTCTTCACCAAATGAAGAGATCTTTAGCTCAAAGGGAAGGTCTTCTCTTCCTCTTCCTTTTTCCTTTCTTGAACAGCTCCAAAATCTCTTTTGAAGACTAACACCATTGAAGCCCTAACTTGTTTTCTCTTCTTTCTCTCCTTTTCTTCTCTTTGTATTTCTCTCTCCTCTTCATGACACTCTCTCTTTTTCTCTTCAATTTTCGTTCTTCTCTCTTCTTAAATGCAAAACAACACTTCTTCTTCTAATTATGCCCTTAGTGATCGAGAAATGTGCCCTTTGCCCTTCCATTTATGCCTTATGTCTTTTATGCTTAAATGTCTTGCCAAAAGTACCCTTGAACATTCTGACATAACACTTTCTTCTAGAAAAATGTTCCCCATTTTTTCAAGTTTCTAATGCCACCAAAATCATTCAATTTGGTTTAGAACTCTAAAAGTGTTGCCCCAAACATTTTAGAACTGTTCTTATATTGAAATAGTACGCTATACTTAACTTCCATCCAAAATTTGAAAGTCTTAGAGACTGAATTAGATTTCCATTTCTTCATATCATTTGTATCTCCATGTCTCTAGTTTATCTTGAATCAAAAATCATCTTATCCGGAGCTATACTGATTAAGAAATCATCAAAATACCGAAGTATGCTCAGTAAAACATCTCATTCATACTCTTCCAACTGATACCCTTAATTTGATTCAATCCATGTTTTTCAAATCAATGATAAATGCTATTAAATTCTATGTAGTGACAGAAAAATGTGCTAAGAAACCATTGGTTCAAGAATCACTTCATTTGGAGGTCAAAGAACAAAGTTATGACCGAATGAGTCAAACATAATTTTTCCCCCAATCATGTTGAACCGGTCTCAGGATAAATTGAATAACTCTCTCTAAAAATATCTTATTAAGATTATCTTAGGATGATTTCAAAGAGGAATTTGATATCTACAACTTTTACGAAGACATTGAGGTCAGATTTTATCGTCTCAAGGGTCAAAAATGGACCAGACGATAGGATCAGATGAAACCAAATGAAAAAGCAGACAAATGGGAAAAAGCAAATGAATCAAGAAAATTGCTATAACTTTCCCTAAAAATATTTGATTAGGATGTTATTTGGATGGTTAAAAATAATACTTCAAGATCTAAAACTTTTATGAAGAACATGAAGACAAATTCTATCATCTGGACGGTCAAAAATGGAGCAGACAATAGGTATAGACGAAACCAAATGAAAAAGTAGACGAATGGGAAAAAGTAGACAAATCGGGAAAATGACTATAACTTTATCTGAAGATATTGAATTAGGATATTATTTGGTTAGTTCAAAATAGGAATTCAACATCTACAACTTTCATGAAGACCTTGAAGACAAATTTTATCGTTTGAAGGGTCAAAAATAAAGCAGACGATAGGTACAGATGAAACCAAATGAAAAAGCAAACGAAGGGGAAAATGTAGACGAATCAGGAAAATTTCCATAAATTTCCCTAAAGATATCATATTAGGATGTTATTTGGATAGTTAAAAAAAGGAATTCAAGATATACAACTTTTATGAAGACCTTGAAGGCAAATTATATCATTTGAAGAGTCAAAAACGGAGTAGACGATAGGTACAGACGAAACCAAATGAAAAAGTAGACGAATGGGAAAAAGTAGATGAATTGGGAAAATGGCTATAACTTTCCCTACTGATTTCTTATTAGGATGCTATTTATATGGTTTGAAAGAGGAAGTCAAGATCTACAACTTTAATGAAGATTTTGAAGACAAATTCTATCGTATTAGTTGTCAAAAATGGAGTATAGTATAGGTATAGACGAAACCAAATGAAAAAACTGATGAATGGAGAAAAGCAGATGAATGGGGAAAATTGCTATATCTTTCACTACAGATAACGGATTAGGGTGTTATTTGGATCAAAAGAGAAATTAAAGATATACAACTTTCATGAAGACCTTGAAGGCAGATTCTATTGTCTAAAGGGTCAAAAATGGAGCAGACGATAGGATCAGATGAAACTAAAGGAAAAAACAAACGAATGAGAAAAAGCAGACAAATGAGAACAATTGCCATAACTTTCCTTGTAGGTAATGGATTAGGGTGTTCTTTATATGGTTTGAAATAGAAATTCAAGATCTATAACTTTTATGCAGACCTAAAAGATGAATTCTATCATCTAAAAGGTCAAAAATGGACTAGACGATAGTGTATAGAAGGTCAAACATAGAAGAAACAGAAGGTTAAACATAGACGATATGACGTCATCACAGACAATATGACGTCATCACAGATGATACATTTTACAAACGATATGACATCCTCATAGATGATATCACATCATCACAGATGATACATTTTTATAGACGATATGACGTCATCATAGATGATATGACATCATCACAAACGATACATTCTATACTCCTGAACATTTTCATTTAAAACGATCATAACTTTTGACTCCAATGTCCAAAATTCTCATGCTATATACCATTGGAAAGCTAGAATGATATTATACAACTTTCTAGAAGATACCTTTCTATAATTCAGCCTATATCAATCCAGAACTTGAATTTAGAACAGGAATTTTACATTCATCCACCAATGTACTACACCTAGTTCTCAACTTTGTGACAAATTTTGAGATTCTTAAAGTCAGAATTTAAATTCGATGTCTTCATAAGAAATGTAGCCATATGCCTCTAGTTTAATATAAATCAATAATCATTTCGTTTAGATAGCTAGATAAAAAGTTATGGCTAAAAGACTGAAACAAACTTAGTGAACATTTTCCAGATCAACTACCAATTTTATTTACAAATCTTTCCTTAACACAACTCATACCAAAATTACCTTTTCTACTTCATTTACTCCTCATTCTTAACTTCATTTCAAATCAATATTATCCATAAAGAAATTATAGTCCATGATTAATTATGAACACCAATAACGGAACATACACATATATACATATCCTTCATCAACTTATTACACATATTCAACTTCATTTTTGCTTTCATTTTACTTCTAACTTTCACCTTAATTCTTACCATTTCAAAATCTCTTATCCACAAAAACACCAAAGAAAAATGTGAATCTATCCACATTTCTCATTCACTATTTGACTCTTGTCCATCATTTCTAATTCAAGAATTTTCATCATTTGTTCTTTACTCATGACTAATTACCAAAATTTCTCTTATAACAGTTCTAATCTTCTAAGAAAAGTTTGGGGTCCAATAAAAAGTATCAAAGAGGAAATAAATTTGTTTTGAAAATTTTTTCATTTGTTTTCTCCTCTAAAGTTGTATTGAATGGGTGATTTAAGTATGTTGCATATGAGGTAGATGGTGTTTTAGAAGGATTACTCTGCATAGGATTATTCCGTATAGTTTTAATGTATTGTCATCAATGATTTTTATGAGTGATTCCTTCTAATTGGTTATGCTTTATGTGGTTTATAGTGTGAGAGCTTGAATATGAGCTGTGAAATATAATTGTTGCATTCATCATAGCTAATGGTACCCAATTTTGAATGAATGTTAGCAAGTACACTTGATATTTCATTGAGTGTTACTTTTTCTTCACTAGCTTGATGGCTTTTATGCTATATTACCCAAATACATCTCACATTACCCTTGCCTATATTACAATCTTAGAAAAATCCTTTGATTCATGATTATGCATGTGACTCCTAGTAGTGGATAAATGAAAAGATATGCAAAGTTGTTGAATGTTGCAGTCATGAATGGTGTTTGAGTGCACTTATAGATCTATCTTATTTAAACACATCTTATCTAAGTCTACCTCTAGATTACTCAAATTCTAAATGTCACAACTTGGTACCACATTAGGTCTATAATAACTGTTGCATAACCAGACTAAGGACACTCACAGTATCCTTAATCCAACTATACAAGGCTAACTAAATATCTTTCTTTTCTTTTTATTATTTTTGAAAAATTTGGGCAACACAACGATTGTATTTTAAAAATCCCAAAACTTGTAAACAATTTCAAACACACTTCTATATTCACAACCAACCACAACTTTAAGACTTTAAATTCCACTCAAGGCAATCTCAATAGCAATATCAAAAGATTCATACACAAAGTTATTTATTAAACACAAGGCAATCAAAAGTTATCTTACAAAATCATAAAACATATCTATATATACCCAGTTCATGAGCCACTAGACAACAAATGTACAAGATAAGAAACTATCCACGTGTGGTAATACCCCAAAAATGTCAAAAGACCACACCATCCATTGAGAGCTTCAAACTCACTAAATTAACCTGCATGGTTGGAAAGCAGAGGGGGGTAAGTACACTAGGTACTCAGTGAGCAAGAAAAACATATAACACAAATAGAATTCGTTCATACCAAGGTGGTGTAGATAACCTATGAAGTGAATATTGATCGCACGTCGTTACACTAGTCAAAATAAAATAACTAGACTACTACTATAGCAGTGGAGAGTCTAGATCGATCCCACAAAGAGTATGTGTAAAGTTTATGGAATAAAATTAACTGGTGTTTAGGTTTAATGGGGGGTTTGATTTTTGAAAGAAGAAAATAAAATAAAACTAACTAATAAAAACAAATTAAAGAAAACATGCAAAAAAATGATAAAAGTGGGGAATTCAATAGGGATCTGGTTTTTTGGTTCAATCTTGTCCTACACCCTAACTAAACATATTTTATTAATATGTTGTTCTTTAGCCTCTCCTAGCAACTATTAATCATGGGTTAATAATTAACCCAAGTTTTTCCATAGGATTTGTTTAATCAAGATAGAATCGTTAATTAAACCTAACCACCGAACAACCTAGGATATGATCTCTAGATTTAAATAGGTAGTAGCATTACGAATTAGGAAAATCGATTAATCAAGGCAACAACCACATAAGATACATCGTTTAACCTAGGTCACGCTATCCCTAATGATTACAAATCAGTAGTTATTGCACATGAATTTCAACATAACAATTACGGATTATATCAAAATTCTAGCAATGGTTTTCCAATTAACGATTCAATGATCACATTAAAATCATCAACTCACAATACCCAATGGGTTCATACATAAATAACCGAATAATAACAAAAATCCAATTATTCATACTCAATACCCAAATCAATTAATATAGGATAACTCAATCAATTCCTAATGAGAGAAAGAACCAACAAAATAATAAAAAAATACTTAACTCGGGTCGTTGACATTGATGTCGCCTCCGAACCGGAGTCAGAATACCTAGCCCTTCATAGATCTTTCCTGGAAAAATGCTTCAGCCCTCATTCCAATCCCTAGCCAAAACTCCCTTTGCTGCCCTTTACTCTACTATGGCAGCTCTCCTCTCCTCGTCTGTCAGCTCACTCTCCTCATCTGAGTTTAACGCATTTTTCGTAAACCCATGCAACTGTTTGCTGCGTTTCTCTATTGCTTGTGTATTTATTCCTATAGTGTCTTGTAGCGTTTCTATTGTGCCTCTGATGGGATGAATAAGCGTCTCATCAATCAAAACCTCCTCCTTAAAACCTTGATCACAGCCCTCCTTTTATGCGGCTTCAAAACAACACATATACATTGGTATCCTGTGCGTTTTTGAGTAAAACACACAACAAGTTGCATTGTGCATAGCTCCAGGTCTAGATTATGCTACCCCCACACATGTAGCGTTGATTGGACAATTAAAATTCTAGTCTTTGGTCCACGAAAACTATAGCTTAAAAACCTCGCAACTCAATGCTTCATTTCTTGGAAATCCTAATTGTTTTTGCGCTTCTCCTTGAAAATGTTGGTTATGCACGTCGTTTTTCTAAGCTCTTTAAATGCTTTTAATAATTTTATCATCTTATGCAGAAAGTCTCCACGCAGCCAAGTAATGTTGCCATCCTCTCCATGTAAGGCTTCTTTGATTTGTAATTTGTCTTTTCTTGTCAAGTTAGTGGGACATTTGTCAAAGGAAGCCCATTATTCATTTGCTTTTCACATTCTGGAAAGCTTTTTAGCGTTTTTTATGCTTAAGGCCACCACATGTCAACAAATTAAGGAAAGCTCCAAGCTTAAATGTTGTTCTCTTCATTTTTGTTTTATGTCACCACCAAGCTATAATCTCTTTTTATTTTGTGCCTTTTCCTTGTTAAACATTTGTTCCCTAATTTCCTTTAAAATCTTGTCTTTTTGGTCTCAAGTATATGTCAACATATCCAACCTAACTAAACATAAATTAAGCATTTTATCCTGAACATAGGATTGAAATCATATAGAAATACATAAGATAATTATGTTGGAGTTATGTAAATATAGTGCCTTAGAAAGCAAGTGTATTTACATGTAACTTTATCTTCTTCAATTATAGTTTTGTAATGAAAATATTTATTATTAATAA
>JANVCQ010029556.1:0-11944 GCA_025531925.1 Erythroxylum plowmanianum
GTATAAACCCTTCAGAATCAGAATACAATTTTTGTTTATGTTAGAATCAAACATATATCATACACAAAATCAGAGGATTGCAAATCCATTTATAGGGGCGGGTAACGGGACTTATACAGGAGAGACTGAAGTCTCGACACTGAAGTCTCGACGCTGCAGACCCTTATAGGCATGCCTATTTACCCACAGCTAGGACTCAACAGTTTTAAAACAAAACAAAGTCATTTCATTCAAAGCAAGTAGTCAATCATATTCACTTGAAAGTAGCACTTCAATATCACATTTATCAATCAATACCTCGGACCTTCATGTCCGAAATCAGTACACAATTCAGTACACATTCATCAATATCAAATTCAATTCAGTAGTAAATAAAGCAAAACAAGGTGAGACCATCATAGGTTACTCACAATTGCTCCCATTTGCTTATTACCTCGATGTCCTGGCAATATTTGGAAATGGTCGTTCTATGCATTCCTCTATAACATTTAGCACATATACAAATCACTATTGTGCATGATTAAGAATTCATTTATGTATACTAAATATGTATAATGCATGTTCATGACAAATTCTTGGGTATATTTTCTTACTAAACTGATGTAAAGATTAATTGTACTTCAAAAGTTCCAAAATTCATACATTCAATTACTATTCCAGCTTTTGCTAGAAGCACCTCATTTGGGTCAACTTTGAACAATCAAAAAGATCAAAAAAATGATGTACTTCTGTAATACTCTCTTCTATAAAATTGTTCCTCAGTATCTTAAGTCTCTATTTATACCAATATCATTCAATTTGGTTGATTATTCTATGAGTTATACTCAATATACCATAGACTATGTACAATTGAAATTTTTGGCTAATGCATGATCATGCCTCCAAGTTGTACACCTCATAACTCTCAATTCAAATATCCAAAAATTACAATATTTACACCAATTTAAAGCTAAGAGAATACGATACAACTTTAGTGAAGACATCTTAGTCTAATTCGGCCCATATCAATACCTTTTATTCAATAATCACAGGATATGATTTCTGTCCCTGGTAGTGTTACAACCAAAGCCAAGACTTAATTTCATTTCAATTTTGAAAGCCCCAGAGACATAATTAAAATTTGAATTCTTCAAGAAACTTTTAGAAATATGTCTCAAGTTTAATCTAAATCAATAATAACTCATTTGAAACTCTACAGATGAAGATATAATCACAATACCGAAGCATGTTCAGTGAAAATTATCCAGATCATGACATTCTAGCACATTTCCTCACTTTCATCCAATCAATCTCTTTCGAATCAATTCAGATGGATCTAAATTTTTATGGAGAGAAAGAAAGCTGTCTTAGGAGTCTACTGGTTCAATTTTCAAGTCATTTGGAGGTCAGATGATAAAGTTGTGGCTAAAAGAGTCAACACAGTTTGGCTTTGGTGCAACTAGTCTTCTCTTCTCTCTCTAAAAAAAACGCAAGTTTCCTCCTTCATCACCAAAGCTGCATACTTTTTCACTCTTCTTCTTACTGATTTATTCATTCTACTCCATTTTTAACTTATATTTCTACATTTTTACTCCCATTCCAACTCACCTTACTCTAAAACAACTCAAAATGCAAGATTAAGTACAAATATCAAAACTAGAAGTTTTTCTCCACTATTCATCATCTTCAACATTTGTTTACCACATTTTATGCACTTATCACTTTACTACTTTCTCAGTTTACTCATTATGTACATAACTGAAACAACCCTTATATTCACTTCCATATCATATCAACTCATTCTCACTCCAATTTGTTTTTTTTTTTCATAAAATCAATCATAACTTATCAATTTTCCATATTTTTATCTTAAGTAGATTTTGGGTCGGATTTGTATGTCCATTTTGACCTAGACAACGAGGTATTTAGGCAATACATTCTACTAAACAAATGTTCCACAATGTCTTAAGCGTTCAATGACATCAATTTCATGCATTTTGGTTCAGTATCATTCAAGTTATAATAAAAAATCTACAAACTATTTTCATAACTTGACAAAACGCCAATTTCAACTTCAATCCGAATTTCCAGACTCTTAAGGCATATTTTGAATTCAATTATTTCATGAAAAATGTATTTCTATGTCTCTAGTTTATTATAAATCAAACTCCATCCAATTTTGATATTCACGGATGAAGTTATGCCTTAAATACATATGTATGTTCAATAAAAATACTGCATATATCATATTCCAATGACTATAATCCTTCATCTTGTAATCAATCACCATATTTGCTTCTTCTTTCACCACCAACGCATCAACATCATTTACATATGCAGCACTCCCCAAGCATGAAAATATACACCATTGATGCGTGCATTCAGTTACAAACATTAAAACCTCAACATAAATCATTTACACTATCATAAAACTTAAAGCAATACTTACTTGGTTTATACTTCAGAAAAATTCCAGAAATGGGGAGAGGAAATAAGAAGGAAGATGGTTTCAGTGAAACCAAAGAGAAAGAACTACAAAACCTTTTTTTATTTTTTTAATTCCTAGGTGTTTCATTAGTCCTTTAACATATGTCTCCATTGTATGTCTTCCACTTGTCCACTAGATAAGCTACCATTTGTCTAATAGCTATAAGTCCATTTGTCACTCCATAATTTATCCATTTGTCAATTAATTTCTAATACAATTGTCACTCTTTTATTTGTCTCTTATTGTTTCCTAGTCTAAAAATACCCCAAATTTTTAGAAAATTTCTAAAATTCACAAAAATTTTGAAATAATTCTAATAGTCTCCAAATAAATTTTTAATGCAAATAATCCACAATTCACATTTTAATTGCAATTAGGAACCAATTATACAGAAAAATGTCATGAATGCATGTAAAATTATTTGTTTAAGTCAAAATTCATATGCACATTTCAACGAATACTCAATTATGCAAAGCATATGATGTATTAGAAATTCCTAAATTTTCTAACTCCTAACATGGGGTGTTACAAGGTTGAAACCCTTCCTTAAAGAACCATCAAAGTTGGAGTTGAAGACACTCCTTGATCACCTAGGATATGCATTTCTTGAGAAGAATTCACAATTACCAATACTTATTATATAAACTCTAGAGATGGATTCAAAAGAAAAGTTATTTAATATACTTAAGTAGTATAAAAGGGCCATTTCTTAAAAGATCTCTGACATTAGAGGGATCGAACCTTGTTTTTTTGCACATAAAATTTTAATGGAGGATGAGTTCAAACCGGTGGCATAGCCTCAAAGAAGACTAAAACCTAATATGAAGGAAGTCGTAAAGGCAAAAGTGATTAAACTCCTAGATGCTAGTATGATTACCTATTTCTAATAGTCTTTAGGGGAGTCCTATGTAAGTTCTACCAAAGCAAGGATGAATAATTGTGATATCTAATAAAAAGAATAAGTTGATTCCTAGAGAACCATCATTAGATGGAGAGTAGGCATATATGTAAAGCTAAATGATGCAAAAATGAAAGACCACTTCCCTTTAACCTTCTTAAATCAAATGTTGGAACGACTAGCGGGATACATGTGCTACTACTTCTTGGATAGACTTTTGAGCTACATTCAAATCCCAATTGTTTTAAAGGATCAAAAGAAAACAACCTACATATGTCCCCATGGTACATTCGCTTATAGAAGGATGCCTCTTGGATTGTGTAGTCACCTGCTACATTTCATAGGTGCATGATGGCTATCTTTAATGATCTGGTTAAGTATATAATGGAGGAATTTGATTTAAAGATTAAGGATAAGAAAAGGGTTAAAAACCAGACAGTAGACTATCTATCTCACCTAAAAAGCTTGAATTTGGAATAGCTGAATGAAGAAGGCATTAAAGACTCATTCCAAAAAGAGTGCCTTTGTAATTTAGATGAGGTAAGCGAGATCAAACCACCTAGTTTGCAAATATTGCAAATACCTTGTGGCTAAGATCTTGCTAAAAGGGTTGTCTTATCAACAAAAATGAAATTCTTTGCTGATTTGAGAGATTATTTTTTTAGGAAGATTCATATTTGTTCCATCTCTTTGTGGGACAAATAGTGAGAAGATGAATGCCTCACTTTAAGAGGTGGAAGATCTTGCAACATTGTCATACTGGACCTATCGGAGGCCGCCATAGTTTAAATATGACAACTTAGAAAATCTTTGAGTCAAGTTTTTATTGGCCATCAATTTTAAAAGATTCTCAAAGGTATGTAGCTTTATGTGATAGAAGCTAACAATTAGATAATGTCTCTCGCCAAGATGATATGCCCCAAAATTTTATTCTTGCTTGTTAAATATTTGATATTTACGGTATTGATTTCATAGGTCCATTCTCGACTTCTTTTGGTAATAGATATATCCTATGAGCTATTGATTATGTTTCTAAATGGGTAGAAGTGTAAGCTTTACCCATAAATGATGCTAGGGTTGTCGTAAAATTCCTTAAAAACTTATTATCTTATTTTGACACACCTAGGGCGATTATTAGTGATAAGGTATGCATTTTTATAATGTGAGATTTAAATTGGTACTTAAGAAGTATGGAATCACTCGTAGGATTGTCACCCTATACCATCCTTAAACTAGTGGCTAAGTTGAGGTTTCTAATAGGGATTAAAATTTTTTTTGGAAAAGACTGTAGAGTGCTTGAGAAAAGACTGGTCAATTAAGCTAGATGATGCTATATGGGCTTATAGGACAAAATTAAGACACTGATTGGCACTACACCCTATAAGCCAGTTTATGGAAACACATGTTACCTGCCTATTGAATTGGAATGTAAGGCACACTAGGCTATTAAACTTATGAATTTTGATCTTTAACGTGAAGGTGAAAAATGAAACTTCCAAATTAATGAGCTGGATGAATGGCGACTGAAGGCTTATGAAAATTTCAAAATCTATAAGAAATGAGCCATAGATTATCATGACTGGATAATCAAACATTCACAATAATTTAAAGAGAGAGATCAAGTTCTTTTATACAATTCCCACCTAAGATTGTTTCCTGATAAGCTTTAATCAAGATGGTCTGTACCTTTTATTGTGGAGAAAGTATTTCCATACGATGTAATTGAGGTAAATAATACTTATACAGGTAATTTTAAAGTTAATGGCCATTGAGTAAAGTTATATTTTGAAGGTGAGCTTGATAATAATATCAAAATATTATTTTAATCAAGCCACCATAAGTGTAAAAGGTGCTTCGAGCTAAAGACATTAACCAAGCACTACTTAAAAGATAAGCCATGAATTAGGATATATTTTTGTTAGGTTATTTTTATTTTCATTTCTCATATTTATTTTTATTTTTGTTACTATTATGTTCTTTTATCATTTTTATCCCTTTTCTTTATATTTTGCAAGGATGTTAGTGTTGGCCCCTATATTTTTTTCTCTAGTTAAGCATGATTTAAATGAATTTTGAGGTTTTGATAGATTTAGTTTTTGGAGTTATTATTATGTTAATGTTAGCAAGATTATATGACATAGGTTAATTGAATTAAAGTGTTAAGGTAATAAGATTGCATGAAGGGCATTTTTGGAAGACCACTTAAGGTTAAAAGAATCTAAGTTTATAAGGAAGGGTAAAATGGACAATTTAGAATCATTAATGGCAAAATTGAAATAAGAAGTGTTGGCCTGCTTTTAAGGAAGAAGTAAAAACGTGATTTGAGGATAGAAAGAAGAAGAGAACACAGAAAATGAGAAAAGATAGTTAAGTGTTTCAGTTTTTCCAAGGAAGGAAGGAAGTAGACTTAGGCTTCTTCATTTCATAGTGTTCAGGAGAAAATTTGAAGTTGTTCAAGAAGAGAAAAAGAAAGAAGAGGATTAGAGCTTCCATTAGAGCCAACAATCTCACTATTTGGTGAAGATTCAAGGTAAGTTTCATTTTAATCTTTTGGATTTTTAAAAGAGTTTTGGTTCATAAAGCTTAAGAAATGTATGGGTTTAAGAATTCTAGGATCAATTTTAGTGAATATGTTCTCCAATTTGAATCCCTATTGAATGGGAATTTTGTCTTTGATAAAAGGAAATCAAAGGAGGCAAGAGTAACAAGAGTAGAGGCATTTTTTACCAAAGTTTCAAGCAAGAAAATCAAGATAGGTTACGATTTTAAAATTAAGTAATAAGCCATTAATGTCTTCTTTTAAATGATGGAAATAAATGATTTCAACTATTTCATGAACTTAATTTATAACTCTTTGAATGCTTCGAGAATGTGTTATATGTTTGGTCTGAGCATATTGTGTTGATGAATTACGAAAAGATTGTGCAAATGATTTTTTTGAAAAGATACTATGTTTGAGAAATCATGTTTTTAGAAATGGTTTTCGAAATATCTCATGTTCATGCAAAAAATCAAGTTTTGAAAGTGTGCCATTTTGGGCAACAAGTTATGAAATACATGTTATGTGGGTTTGGTTTGATCCCTTAAGTACATCAAGTGCACTTTGACTAAAGGCTTCTCCCACCTACTTGCTAGTGGCATGGAGCTCCTTTATGGACTCCTATAAGTTCACGGCTATGCAAAACCATTTTGAGGGATTGCGATAGTCCGTTCTATGCACCACTACACAGGACTCTGATGGAAAATGTGTAGTACGTTATGTTTTTGAACCAACCAAAACCATTATGATGTGTTTATATGTCCATGATACGTTGGCAAGATTGATGCATACATGATTTGTTTTATTGTGAATTTGGTTGAAAATTTAAGAACCATGTGTTTTATGATTCAATAAGAATTTTCTATAACAATGAACATTTTAAATGGTTTTGCTTGTTATTCATTATAAACTTGTTACCCACGAGCTTTTAAGTTCAACTCCTTTTCATCCCATCTTCAGGTGAAGAATATAAGGTCGAGTACCCAAGAGTTGAGGCATCATTATATTTTTGCAATGTTTCTGTATATTAAGTTAGATTTTGTAAAAGCAAGGCTTTATATGCATTTCGAAAAAAATTTTAGGTTTGGTGTCTTTTGAAATTTGGATTTTGATATTGATGATGTAAAGTGGCTTGGATTGCCATTAAAGCTTTGTAAACTCTTATTTGTTATTAGTGAATTATGAATTGTGTATGGATAATGTTGAGTTGGAATTAGATATACTTGAAGAAGTTATCCACTTGAGTTGATGAACTTTGAACATGAATTGTTGTAGTTTATAAGTGAGAGGTTATGGAAATGAAAGATAGGAGTTTATGAATGATGAGATGTAGTTGAATGTGGTGAGAACAATGAGTAGAGATTAAAGAGTTTAATGAAATTAATATTGGCATTTGAATGGTCATGTTCATAACATTGAAAGTTTGTATATTGAAAGTTTCAAGTTTTCATAAGGAAAAAATTTGTGTTCAGACTTCAGGGGAAAATCTGTATTAATCTAGGTTGAATTAGACAAAGTTTTCTTCTTAAAATTGTAGCTTCTCTTTCTAGCTTTCCATTGATATAAAGTATGAAATTTTTAGGCAATGGAGTTTAGAGATATGATTATTAAAAGTTTGTGATGCTGTTTAAGATGAACATTCGGGACAACTATATTGTTTTGAAATTTTGACCCTTATAGAGGCAAAATTTGTTTTTAAGATCTTTATGGAAGTTTTAGATCTAGAAGTCTTCCTTAAAACAGTCTAAGAATAACCTTAATCTGATATTTGTAGTGAACATTATGCCCTTTTTACCAAACAGGTCTGAAGAAGAAGAGAAAAGGGAAGAGGAGGCAAGTCGCAATCGCAACTCTACCGAAGGATCGTGACCTGCAGATCCTTCCCCCTCTAGCCTGAACATATTCCACTCTTTTGATCATAACTTTGTCGTCCATCCTCCAAATGACCTAATTTTTGAAGAATTGGATTTGTAACACTTTTCACTATCTCTCCATAAACATTTATAGCTTTTTGCATTGATTTGAAAAAGATTAAGCGAATCAAAGTGAGGGTATCTATTGGAAGAGCATGAACTGGATATTTTACTGAATATGCTTCAGTATTTTGATGATATCTTGATTTATAGAGCTCAAAATGAGATGATTCTTGGTTCTACATAAACTAGATACACCGAGATACAACTCCTATGAAGAGATTAAATTTTAATTCGTACTCTAAAACTTTCAATTTCTGGATGGAAATTGAGTATAGTGTACTATTTTAGTTTACGAATAGTCCTACAATGTTTCGGTTATAACATTCAAATTTTTGAACCAAATTGAATGATTTTGGTGTCATTAGAAACTTAATACAATGGGGAACAAATTTTCTGAAGAAGCCAAATTGAAATTCCAATTTGAGGTTTCCTAAAATTTGTTCAGAAATAGGAGAAATGAGTTCATTTTTTATTATTAACTTGTGTGGGCAGGCCACCCATATGGGATGATGGCTAATGAGGGTTCATTGAAACAACCCTACAAGGTAATACGCATGCTCAAGTCTTATGATTTTCAGAGCAAGAGTTGGGCTCCGGAATCAGTGCCCAACATTTGTGATATCAGAGCCTAGAATTAGGATCTTACATGGGCATTTTGGAAATATATATCAAGTTACATGCATTTTGACATATCTTAACATGTAGCAGCAACTGATGCTTATTATAAGATGCATGTGTATGAGTTACATGCATGTGTAATTGTTAAGAGTTTGGCCTGATGGAATTAGTGAGAAAAAATGATGCTTTTCCATGATATAAGAAAATGAAAGTTGTGGGTAATTAAAAATGAGAAATAGTACATGGGTAAATATGATAGAAGATGATTCAACATATTTGTACTAGGGGATGCATTGTTGAATATGACATCAATATTGTACTGTGAAGGTATACCCTTGAATATGATATGGATGTGAATATATTATCATGGATTGTTTGAGGAAAATAGGGAGACAAGTTGAAACGATGAGATTAAAGTGTACAAGTAGAATGTAATGAAAGCAGAAATTGTTATGATCTTAAGAAGATGAAATTGGAACCAAAGTTGTTGTTTGATTATTGTAACAAGAGTTATGATCCACCATAAGAATGTTTTAGTGGAATTGAGATCAGAATTTTATGATGATTATACATCTATAATTTTGAATCAATGGCAAATATATGTATGTAAGATATAATGAAGGATAACTGGAAGATGAGATGAATGATAAAGACATATATAGAAGTTCCAAAAGTTAAGTTAAATTGTTATTGTGAGTACATAAGTAATATTGAGCACCATAACAAATAAGAATATTGAGCGCATATGTAATATATGTGTGGAGATGATATAGGAAGCAATCTATGACTTAGTGGATATATGTTAGTCAGAGTTCCCATAGTTTAAAGTCTAAAAGGAACTAGAGAAACATATGAAAGTGATTACAATGATCAATCGGGGATAGATTGAGGTTGTTGATGATGTTACAATGAGTAATGAATTCGAAGATAAAGAGAAGAATATCCTCTAAGATCAATGGGGATCAAAGAATCAATCGTGTAAGATATAAATTTGTGAATTGTTGGAGATAAATATGTGGACAAAAGAGTATGATTTTGATGATACATACCTAAGCATATGCGGTAGTAATTATGTTTACTAATTCATTAGGTTTTGGTATTTAGAATGTTATGACCTTATAAGAACAATAGCAATGGGTCTTCCCGAGGTATTAAGGATGGCTGATAATATGATGATGATAACAGTGATTTACAAACATTACATGAACAGTATAGATGATAGTAGTAAGAAATCTTCTTTCGGAGAAGAATTCCATTGAATGGGGTTAAGCGGATTCAACAGTTTATAGTCAATGAAAGAACAAATCAGAAATGATTATGAAATGATTCAAAAGTAAATATTGGAGTCATATCTCTAGCGGAGACTCAAGCAAAAGAGGTAGAATATACTATTAAGAATGTATCTATTTTTGTTTGATGTAAAGTATCCAACTATATGAGTGGATTTCTAAATCAAAGGAGACATAAATTACTGATATTAGGATTATATAGGTCCATGTTATATTTTGTGTAAGAATGTTCGGGAGATACAAATAAGATTTGATGAATATGTTATCAACACAGGAAATTAAGATTGAAAATAAATTGAAATGTGTGGAGAAATTAGTATGAATGAGCAAATAGTAGAAAAATTCAATGTGAAATTAGAGGAAATCGAATGAATTGAGAAAATCATTCAAGAAATGAAGTCAAATTGGGAAATTGAAAATAATGTGAGACAATGTTACCTCATTAAGGAATTAGTTATTTAAGGAATTGTGAGAACTAATCATGGGCACATGGAGCTTTGGAAATATTTGTTCAAGTTAATAAATGCCCCAACAGTACTATGGTATTAAAGATTAAAGTGATCCAAGCAAAAATTGATGATATATTAAGGGTATTAAAAAAGTTGAGAAGAATAGTTTGATTACTTGAGGAAAAACATGTAAATGGTATGAGAAATAAAAGTAAAGAGAATTTTAGAGGAATTATAACACCGATATTAATTATATCGTCTGGATTTGGAGATTTTATAGTTTACCACGATGTTGTATAAGAGATTTGGATAAAATCCAATGTAGTGTAATAAAGTGATTTTATATGTATGGAGAAGACTAAAGTCCTATAAGTTGATTATTCGATACATGATTTAGAACTGCTACAGTAGTGATTGCTTTCAAAGTTTGGAGATAGTATAAGTATAGGAACATCTTGGATATATATAAATATATAGATCATTAAAGTTTGAGGTAATTATTGAGTTGAGAGAATTGAACACGAGACTGAGACAATGGATAGAATTACTGAAAGATTATGATGGTACAAATGAGTGTTTTCCAGTAAAGTTAATGCCATATCTGATATATTAAGTAGAAATCCCAATAGCAGTGAAGCATGAATTCAGATATTGAGGTTATCAGATCTAATGTAAAAAGAAGCATAGAATGTGGAGTTGAATTTTAGGCAAATCAAAGTACTATTTGCTAAGGAATTGAAGATCAGTTTCATATTAAAGGATTTACCAAGTCCGAATTGAGGATCCAGAAATTGTGAATCTTACTATGAAATCGAAAGTGAATACGAATTTTGAGTTCGAATAGGAAAAATGATACTTTGTTATTGAAATAAGAAGTATGTGTAATCGATAAAGGTGATAGAGTAAAGAGATTGTTAGAAAAGCACAAATGGTAACATAAGTTATACATCTTTGTAGGAATATACCGGAACAACATTTAGCGGCTAAGAATGTAGAATCAAGTGACTGAATGTTTGAATTGCCGATAGTCCTAACTGTCATAGATATGTTTAAGGCTCATAGTTTGGAGTTCATAGGAATATGAGATTAATGTATAATTCCATTTGACTTTAAGCATCGCAATTATTATCATAGTGATAACATTAAATGCCGTGCGACATTATGCAACAGAAAGAGTTGCCCACCTTTATTTTTGGATGAATGGGGCCAAAGATGGTCGAATGCCAGAATTGATTTGAGGTCCTGCTAATAAGTGAAAATGATTTGTGTCAAAAATTAAATGACTCAAGAAAAATGAATGAATTAAGTGAATCAACACCAAAGGTATGGGATACAATAAGATAGACATAAGAGTAAAGCGTACTAACACTATAGAGATGTGAACTATGAAGCGAAGGATGAAATGTTTATGATAATATCACCTTCCCCAAAGTGTGCTTAGATTGAGTGCAAGATGTGCTCAGGTTAGGGAAAAAAGAAACTAAGCTTGGATTGTATTGTCCTATATAAAATTATTAAGAACCAGACCATTGACTTATGAGTTAGTATTAGTAACAAGGATGTCTCTTATTCATAATGTGTTATATGCAATTATGCTAAGAAATATCGATATAATCTAATATTGATGTTATTGGTGTAACACCCCACTCCCGCATGACCCGAACCCGACATCGATGGTGATATCCGAGTCCGTGCCCCGCGAGGGTGG
>JANVCQ010029690.1:0-11932 GCA_025531925.1 Erythroxylum plowmanianum
ATGTAAATTACCGCTTTTGATGATATGAAATGAGTAAAATTTCTGGTTTTAAAAAATTAGTGATTTTCATATTGATGTTTTATCATTTTGATGCCATGTGAAGTGTTAGTGATTGTTCGTAGCGCACCCTTATCGTAGGACGTGTATCGGAATGACCTACGGGTGTCCCGGTATACGCCCTATGGTAAGGGGTGCTACATCTACAATCCAAAAGTTGGAGAGTCGTCAAAACTCAAGTACATATGTATAAGAATTAGTTAATATTATAACTAGTAACAATATTCAAATTCAACAGGTTATAAATTAGTTTCAGCAGGATTTAAAATGGTTTTAGCAAGATACAATGTTTTGATTCCCAACTTTGTAAGTCAAATGGATCAGATGATGGGAACTATCAACTACTTGGAACCAAAAAGCAAAGAGAAGCAACCATCTTAGCCTGAGATATCCCCAAGGGACGTCAATGCAGAGACCTTACAGAGTGAGAAGGAGCTTGAGAATCTTGAGAGGACTACTCAAGGGATTGCTTGTGAAGAAGAAATGGAGTAGGAGGTTGAACCAGAAAAGGATATATCATTTACCTCGAAGGTAATTACTGAGTCCATAATTACGGTTAAGACTAACCCCTTACCTTTACCCAGTAAATCAGAGAAATTAGACAAGGAAGAAAAGGGTGAAGGGATATTCAACATATTTCAAGAATGCAAGGACTCAGTAGAGATTAAAAGTCTAAAGATAGAAAAGATGTTGAATATGAGTGATCATCAATTAGGCGCTATCCTAAAGAACCTCAAGTGTAGGAGGCTCAAATTGTGACACTCAAAGATCATAATTTTGTCACATAATAAGAAAAACAAGGAGTCGAGCCAGCGACAATAAATAAAGACATTGCTTGGGAGGCAACCTAAGGGAAGTTCATTCCTTTTTCTTTACATTTTCGCAATTGTTTCTTATATAAACATGTGTGTTTTTAAGTTTTTTTTTCTTATGTGTTTTAAAGTTTTCAAACAAAGAGAGAGAGAATCAAACAAACAATTTTCTATTTTCTATTGATTATAGGATTATATAGTCATAATTTGATGAGTGAATTGACTAGAAAAATCCATGGCAACTTTAGCATGTATTTTTGCTCTTGTGATTGGTCAATATGCATTATCTTTAGAAGAGTTGTGACTAGTGGTAGACACAAGTCAGTGAGATTTTGGGCCTTTATAGACACATCCATACCAGTCTCATTGGCTTTTGTTTATTTGTGACCTTCATGACATGTACATTCTGACTTTGCTTTGAGTTTCTATTTAAGACAATATTTTTATCACATGCATGAATATGGAAATGATATAGCCAATTTTTGTTTCATAAGCTACATTAGCCAAATAGTCTACCTTTTGATATAAAATTTTTTCCCTTTAATAAACCCCCTTAAGCTTTATTTGCCTTTTCTTTTTATGCTAACCACATTATAAGCTTTAAACATAACCAAATGTCTTAACCAAACCTTAAAACTAGTGAAGCATTTGTTAATTGTTGATGAGTGTGGATGCACAAAAGTAATAAGTATGGGGGTGTGCATATATGTGGGTTGGTTATAATCGTTGAAATGTCATTTTATGTCTTATTAACAAATTCTAAGGTTGATGTAGATTCTTTCAATTTTTAAATGAAAAAAGAAAAAGAAAGAAAATATATGTTTAAATAAAATTATCAAGGAGGAAATGCATATGTTTTATAAAGATATTCATTGTTAGTTCTCCTCCTAAAGTTGTATGAAATGGGAGATTTGAGTATGTTACATATAAGATAGATGTTGTTTTTGGAAGGTTCACTCATTGTAGTTTCAATGTATTGTTATCATCAATTTTTATGAGTGATCCCTTCTAAGTGACTTATTCTTCAAGTGGTTTGTGACGTGGAGCTTGAATTTTAGCTAAGAAATATAGTTTTTGCTTTCATCATAGTTTATGTACACAATTGTGAGTGAATGTTGATTTTTACACTTGCTGTTATATTGAGTGTTTTTCTTGTTTCACTAACTTTGATAGCTTTTATACTACATTACCCAAATACGTCTCACCTTTACCCTTACACACATTACAACCTAGAAAAGTCCTTTGATTCATGATTATGCATGTAAATCTTACTGGTGGAGAAATAAAATGATATTCAAAGTTATAGAGTGTCACGATCATTAATGGTGTTTGAGTGTACCTATGGATCTATCTTATTTAAACAAATTTTGTCCAAGTTTACCTTTAGATTATTCAGTTTCTAAAGTTGATGAATGTTGATTGATCATGAGTGCATGATAAATTTCCTTCATCCAAATCTTTAACACTAACTACTGCTATTTGTATATCTACCTACACACTAAAAAAGATAGAAATTATAGCTCGAACTGAAATCACAGAGATTAGGAAAATATATAAATCCTGAAGTTAATAAGAAGAGAGGTGAATGGTGACAAAATCACAAAGGTTCTATTCTAAGAAACGATAATGATGCAGTCCAACTCAAATGATCATCGACTGATTCAAGTCATTTCTTTCAATAGTAGAAACTTGACACGGGCAGCCTTTGATTGACCTGAAGAATAGACATGATTGACATATTTGAACTAATAACTCAAACCCAGAAAAAAAAAAAAAAAAGTTAATGGCAGAGAAACAGAGGAAACCAGAGGATTCGACATATAAGAAGGTTCTAGAGAAGAAGAAGAAGAAGAAGAAACTGAAGTGAGCTACTTAGGGGGTGTTTATTTTTATTTTTGATTTTCTTTTCTTGTTTTCAAATTCAGAAAAAAAAAATCTTGTTTGTTTGAGTATTTAGTTTATGTTCTTGGTTTTGGTTTCTTTCAGTTTTCAAAAATTATGAAAACTACAAAAAGTGGTTTTTGTTTAGTGTTTTTGTTTTTTTTCATAATAGGATATACTATCATTTAACTATATATTATTTAATCATTTAATTTTTAATAAAAATGAATAATTTAATTCAACATTATGTTTATATATTTAATAAATTAAAATTAATTATCAATAAAATTATGAATAATTTAATGTTATAATTAAATTATATATAATTAAATTAAAATATATAAATATTAAATTAAAATTTTATTTAATAATTAAAATATATTTCAAATAAATATTAATTTATAAATAAAATTTTAAATTTTAAATTATTTATTTTTATTAAAATAATATAATTTTATTGGTAATTTGTTAATAAAAATTATATAAGAGATTAAATAAATTTATTTAATTAAAAATAATTTATCTTTAAGTTTTATCTAAAATGTAATTATTATCAGTAATAAAAATATAACTACATTAACATTAACAACTAAATAGGTTTTTATTTTATTTGAAAGAAAAATACAAACAAAAAACTAAAAACGAAAATTGAAAACTGAAAACTGAAAACTGAAAATTGAAAACTACAACAGAAAAATAGAAGTAGAAACAAATGGCCTCTTAATAATTAATAACAACATGCATTAATAATAAAACGCAGAAGCAAATTTATTTATTAATTAGGTGGATTGATTTGCAATAAATGTTGCAGATATCGGCAAAATTTATTGGTAGATTTTGTTAGATTTGTATAAGATTTGTGTCATTTTTTTTATTTAGAACTAATAATAATAAAGATACTGCAACACGCAAGAATTGATAAATTAAATATTTGGTTCAGTTTTTTATTCAGAGGTAATAATAAAAGTGAATCTAACAACCAACAGTTAATAATAATTAAAAAGTTATGCAATATGAAAGTTAAAAAAAAAATTAAGGGCATAATTAACAGTCAATTAATAATAATAATTAATTGATAGTAACTAAATTAACAATTAAATCATAATTAAATTATATTATGAAAGGATTAATAATAAATTTTATATTTATTAATTAATAATAACAAAAAAGCCTTAACAAAAGCAAAAACTAAATAATATGCATGGTTGTTAGCTAACAAATCACAACCATGGAAATCATGCTTGTGACTTAATAGACACAGGCGTGACTACCATTTATATAAATTTAATATTATTATATAATGCTTAATAATAATTAGCAATTAATAATGCACGATTGTCATGATATATATACTTAATATTAATATATAGTAACTAATAATATAATAATTTGTCACAACTGTGACTAGGTATACATATTAAGATATTAATATATAAAATTTAATAATAGTTAAGAGGTTATGACTAAGATTTAAATTTAATATTAGTATATAAAATTAATAACAATGAACAATTAATAATGTAAGGTTCTAAATAACATATAAAATTAATATTAACATACTACACTTAATAAAATAGTTATTAAAAATAAAAATTTCTAAGGGCATAATTAACAATCAATTAATAATATTAATTAATTAATATAATACAATAATAAACTAAATTAACAATTAAATCGTAATTATATTATATTATACTTAATTAATAAGGAAGTCGAAGATTTTAATTACATTTAATAAAAAATTTTAATCAACTAATAATATTTAAATTAATTAGATTGAAATTAATTAATTAATTATAATTTAATCGATTAAACAATCACTTATCGTTTAGTTAATTAATTAATTATATTTTAATTAACTAATTATATTTTTATGTGTGTTAAATATATTATAATTAACTAATCAATTAGTTATGTTATAACTGATCAACTAATTAATAATATTTTCATTATTTATTTATTTACTTAATAAAAATATTATAAAATTAGATGGGAACAAAATCACAACTCCCATGTCACGCATGTGACTATTAAGTCACAAGTGTGACTACTAAAGCTATATATATATAGTGAAGATATATATATATATATATATATATATATATATACTGAATATTAAGATTGTAACATCTCGTTACTCATGTTAAGGCTAGAATTGTGTTTTAAGTTAAATTACTAAGAAATTAAAACATGCATATCATGCTTAAGTTAAATATGACATGCACATTTTTGCACATTCATATGATTGTACATGTATTCATTGATATTTTCTAGGTATAATTGAGTTATTAAATGCGATTAAAATGTGATTAGGCAATTTTGGTATATTAGGGTATTTTCGAATTTTTGGTCAACTTTTTTAGAAAAATATTGAAATATGGAGTAATTATGTGTGACACATGGCATCATTTGTATATGATAAATAGTTTGTATGTGTGGTGATAAGTGGCAGACTTGTTTAAGTGACATATGTAATGCATGCACTATAGCCACGTGGTTTGGTTTGGAGTAAGGAAAGATTACATATAGCTTATATTCTGTTTAGGAAGTGATAGCTGTAGCTTTTGATATCCATTGGAAGCATTCAGCAAAGAACTCTTTCTTTGTTCCTTATGCAACATAAATATTGAATCCTTCTGTGTAACTGAGTTGCTCTTACTGCTAAGGATTATAGCTAAATCAAGTAAGAGTTTATTGTTGATGTTTTTACGGTGTAAATATATACATGCATGGGGAGTTTAAGAAGTGTGGTTATGGTGATGAATAAACTAGATGATGGATTTTGTGAAATGCGAATTGTTCAAAAACTGTATGAAATAGATTCTGGTTTGAGATTTGTGAAAGCTTACATAAACTGATGTAGAAATATATATACTCTGTTATGATCTTGAGAAATATGAATATGGTTATAAGTTAATGTACTGTTCATGCATGAATATGTGAAGTGTTAACAGAAATGAATTTCAATGAGTTTAGAACTCAGGGAAAAGTTTAAGGTTATGCAGTGATATGGGAAAAACAAAATGAAAAGTTTATAATGAAAATGAAGTTTTGATGAAAGATAGAAAAACAGAGAAAACGGGAAATTACAGTAAAGAGAGAGGTATATGAGGTTTCGAATTTTTGATGTTAAGTTTGAATTTTGGATTTTGATTCATTTTTGTTGAGTTGAACCGAAAGGGAAGAAGTATAGATGATTTATATGGTAATTGAATGAGATAAATAAATGGAAGAAAAAGAGGAAGATGTCGATGTAGGAAGTAGGTCGTGAGTTGTGATCATGCTTCAGCACAATCATGACATCGCTAAAGAAGATCACAACCTGCTAGTGAAACTCTGCACGATCGCGACTTTCAACCTTTTCCAAAAAGTTTGCTTCTAAATATCCTTTGGTATTTTTGTTATAACTTCTTCACCCGATGTCCAAAGGACTTGATTCTTGAACCAATAGATTCATAATACATTTCTCTTCATCTTACTAAAAAAATTATAACTATATGACATGGATTGATTAATGAATTGAAGATGAAAATGTTGATTATGTTGAAGTATGAAAAGTGGAATGATTTTTACTGAACATACTTCGGTATTATGATTATATTTTGATTTATAGGTTTCCAAATAGAATGATTCTTAATTTGAGCCGTATGGCTACAAATTTTCTAAAGAGAGTGAATTTTAGTTCTGTCTCCAAGAATTTCAAAATTTGACTCAAATTAAATGCAGGGTAATGTTATAGTTCAAAGAATAGTCCAAAGTAAATTGAGTATAACTTTTAGATTTCTGAATCAAATTATATGACCTTGGTGTAATTAGAAATTTAAGACATTGGAGAACAACTTTTTAGAAGGAATTTTTGCCTAATTGTGTCAATTACCTTAGCTGAATGATCATGCAAAGTTGACCCAAAAGTATGTTGTAAGAAAAATCTGAAATGATCAACTGAGTTATGAAATTAGTTTTACATTATTTTATTGTGATCCAATCCTTAAATACAAATTCTATTTATGAGGGTTTTGATAGCTGATTGATTTGGTGATAAGAATTCGATAAGACTCTTAGATTTGTCATTGAACATGCATTGTGCATTTTTGATATACATAGATGTGCATAAAGGCATGCTTACACATTTGTGAAAAAGTGTAATACATATCAATGTGTTGTGTATGTTATAGAAGAGCACGTTGGAAGATCGTCAGACATTGCTGGACCATCCAGGAAATAGCATATCGAGGCGTACTATGAGTCAACCTAGATGATTTTTCCTAGGATTTATTTGACCTCCAATTATGAACTGTTTATGTTTTATTATGAATTTCGGACTTAAATTATGAGGAGTTTAATATTTAGGTATGTATTGGAAGTGTTATAACCTAATGTGAAATTCTAAATAATATTTGTATTCTCAATGAAAGTTGAATGCTGGACTTAGGTCTGATGACTATGATATTCTAACTGCGCATCATATGTGATTGTTATACATGGCATATTTTGTATTTGATGCATCTCATAAAATACATGCTCAGATAAAGGCGTTGTGACTAGAGTAGCCAGTATATAAGCGCTTACACGTAGAGCTTTGCTCTGTGATTTTCTATTTCTACACGTAGAGCTTTTCTCTGTGAATTCTGTTCTGATTGAGCTCAATGGCTAGCAGTTGTATCAGTATGTGAAAGGCACTCGATCACAACAATAATAACGAATCTAGAGTCTCATATGCATCTGTAATTATATATATCTGTTCTGATTCGCAATGATAATATGATCTGCCATGATAATGAGAATATTGAATTATTCATGATCTGAATGAATACATATGAGATATGTGATATGTGTTGTTGCCTTGGATAAAATCGTCAATGATGGTTCACTCATTGAGTTTGCAAAAACTCATAAAAAATTACAACATGACTTTTCATGTACAAGACAGGAGACCTAGTTTCTTTAACTGGATTAGAGGAATATTTTGGACTTAGTTATGGCTCAGAAGTCTGTCAGTTGACATCAGAAGGGTTGAAATTTTGTATTTTGTAGTTTCTTGTCTAGAACTTATATAAGGATTGTAAAATCATGTGAAAGCTTTTGTCAATGATTGCAGTGAATGGATTTAAATTTGATGACTCTTAATTATATTATATGATGCCATTTGTTAAGTTGGATATGTATTTGCTCTAACATACCCTTATCATAAGATATGTACTTGAATATCCTTGGATATTTGGGTATATACTCTATAGTAATGGGATGTTTCAATTTTGGTATCAGAGCATGGTTTGGCATCTTTAGAGACACAATATAATCAATAGAGAGAGATTCAGATAGTGATCATAACTTTTGTTTGTTATAGGTCACCCTCTATAGGAAATCAAATTGGAGAGCTAACATGGAGTCTGTAAGAGCCAATGTAGAGTCTCCTATACCTGAGTTTGTTCAAATGCCTCCGAGAATTCCCGTGAGGCGTGAAAGAAGATATCATAAATTGAGAAAGCAGGGGGTTGTGGACTTCTACAAAAGTACAGACTTGGCTGAGGCGGAAGGGTGGTTAGAGAGAATGGAAAGAGTCGCAGAATATGAGATAAAATTCAATGAGTTAATGGGATATGCAACTGCATTGATCCCAACTGAAGAAGACAAATGTAGATAGTTTAAGGATGGTTTAAACATAGAGATCAGAATGAGGCTATCCATTTCAAATCTAGTTAGTTTTATAGAACTCCGAGCGGCCTCGATTAGAATGAAGCAGTTGTTCAAGGATGGTCAGGGAGAGTATAGGCAGGAGGTTAGAGGAAAAAGGCAGGATGAATCTCAGGCTGATTCTAGCAGAAGCTTCAGAAAGTGCCAAAATAGATCATCTCGATTCCAGTCTAGATCAAGACAATCTGGATCCCGATCAAGAGGTGGATTTGCTCAGTTTGGGTGAGGTAGAGGACAAATGCCCTACAACCAATCTCAACACCTGCCTGATTGTGAACACTGTGGTAAGAAGCATGGTGGCGAATGTTGGAGGCTAACGGGAGCTTGTTTTCATTATGGTTATGTAGATCACCTGATCAAAGATTGTCCTGAGATGTTAGGACCACAATTTGGAGTTAGAGGAGGAACAATGACTAAGACATCAATTCAACAGAGTAAAGCTATCATATCTACACAGAGAGGCAAAACTCAGTCAGTAGGGCCTAATGTCAGGATTAAGGTGTGGAGTAATCAGCCATAATCTTAGGGTAAGATCTATGCCATCTCCAGACAAGAAGCACAAAACTCCCCAGATGTGGTAGCAGGTGTGTTGAATGTTTTTCATTTTGAAGCATATGTATTGCTAGATCCAAGATCTACAAATTCTTTCATCACACCTCATTTGGCATCTAGATCGCATTGCGAGAGAGAGATACTGAAATGTGGGTTAGAGGTGAGTACCTCAGTGGGTAGCACAATAGTGATTGGTGAGGTTTGTAAAAGATGCATAATCTAGATTGATCAAGTAGAGTTAGAAGCTGATTTGATTGTATGCAGTTAAAGAAAATAGATGTTATTCTAGGCATGGATTGGCTTATTGCACATTGGGCTATGATGAATTGTTATACCAAGGAAGTAGTTCTGGAATCCCCTAATCAGCTAATAGTAGTATTTCGATGAGTTAGTCAGGCTGTGCCAACCTGACTAATTTCATTTATGAGTGTGTTGAAACTGATCCGAGGTGGATATGAGGCTTATCTAGCCCACGCAGTTGATACTAGGAATGAATAAGCCATTCAGGATATTCCAATTGTTAGGGATTTCTTGGATGTATTTCCTGTAGACCTACCAGGTTTACCCTCAGAAAGGGAGACGGAGTTCACGATAGACCTTGTTCTAGGTATCGCTCTTATATTAATTCCTCCATATAGGATGGAACCTATAGAACTGAAAGAATTAAAAACCCAGTTTTAAGAATTGTTAGATAAGGGTTTCAACAAGCCTAGTGTGTCACCTTGGAAGCTCCGGTATTGTTTGTAAAGAAGAAGGATGGAACTCTGAGATTGTGTATTGATTATCGGCAGTTGAATAGGGTAACAGTTAAGAATAAGTATCCATTATCGAGGATCGATAATTTATTTGATCAATTACAGGGAGCTCAGGTGTTCACAAAGCTAGACTTGAGATCAAGGTATTATCAGTTAAAAATAGCTGAGGCGGATGTACCGAAGAGTGCATTTAGAACGAGATATGGGCACTTTGAGTTTTTGGTGATGCCATTTGGATTGACTAATGCCCCGACAGCTTTTATGGCCTTAATGAATAAGGTATTTCAACCTTATTTAGATCACTTTGTGATTGTATTTAATGATCACATTTTGGTGTACTCGAAGTGTTGAGAAGATCATACTGCACATCTAAGATTGGTTCTCCAAATAATGAGGGAGAAACAATTATATGCCAAGTTTAGTAAGTGCAAATTTTAGCTTAATCAAGTAGTATTTCTAGGTAACATAGTGTCTGGATAGGGCATTTAGGTAGACCCAAAGAAGATAGAAGCAGAGATGAAGTGGGACGCTCCGAGGAATGTGTCTGAGATCCGAAGTTTCCTTGGATTAGTTGGATATTACAGAAGGTTTGTTGAGCACTAATCTCTGCCTTTAACAAAACTTATGAGAAAGAATGTGCCATTCAGATGGAATGATGATTGTCAGAGGAGTTTTGAGGAGCTAAAGCATCGGTTAACTACAAAATGGTGTTAGTTATCCCATCTAGCTCTGGAGGTTATGTTGTGTATAGCGATGCTTCACACCAGGGCTTAGGATGTATACTGATGTAGCATAGCAAAGTAATAGCATATACATCGAGATAGTTGAGATCTCATAAGTTTAATTATTCGGTACATGATATAGAACTTGCTGCAATAGTATTTTCCTTAAAGATTTGGAGACACAACCTGTATGGAGAAACTTTTCAAGTATTCACTGATCATAAGAGTTTGAAGTATCTATTGAGCCAGAAAGAGTTGAATATGAGACAGAGAACATGGATAGAATTGTTAAAAGATTATGATTGTACAATTTAGTATCACCATGGAAAAGCTAATGTGGTAGTTGATGCATTAAGTCAAAAGTCCAATAGTAGTGTAGCTCAAGTACAATTATCAAAGTTACCGAGCCTATTTCATTTGAGAGCACTGAATGTTGAATTGAATTTAGGGCAGAATGAAACATTGATAGCTACATTGAAGTTAAGACTAGTATTTCTTGAAAGAATTAAAGAGGCTCAGAGCAGAGATCCAAAATTAGTAAAGTTAATTGAGAAGTTAAAAGTCAAGCTGGATTTTGAATTTGAAGTGAGAGGTGATACATTGTGACAAAGATTGTGTGCGCCTGATGTTGATCATTTGAGGAAAGAGAATTTAGAAGAAGCACATTTAGCAGTTTATGTTATGCATCCTGGTACTACCAAGATGTATAACATGCTGAAACAACATTACTAATGGCCTGGACTAAAAAAGCAAGTCGCAGAGTTTGTTTCTTTGTTTATAAGTGTATAATTTGCTAGCAGGTTAAGGCTAAGCATCAGGTTCCAGTTGGAAAGTTACATTCATTGTCTATTCCAGAGTGGAAATGGGAACGAATCAAGATGGATTTTATCATAGGTTTTTGAGGACTCCAAGACACCATGATGCCATTTAGGTCATCGTTGTTAGATTGACCAAGTCGGCTCATTTCTTGTCAGTGAGAGAAAAGTTTTCACTAGATTAGTTAGCTCATCATTATGTGAATGAAGTTGTGAGATTACATGGGATTCTAGTGTCCATTATATCAGACAGGGATCCTAGATTTACCTTGAGATTTTTGGGGTAGCTTACAGGCAGCTTTGGGTACAAAGCTGAATTTCAGTATTGCATTTCATCATCAAACAAATGGTCAGAGTGAGAGGACGATCAAGACTGTTGAGAATATGCTCAGAGCTTATGTTCTAGAATTTCAAGGAGCATGGGATAAATATGTAGCTTTGATTGAATTTGCCTATAATAATTGGTATCATAACAGTATTGGTATGGCTCCATACAAGGCGTTGTATGGCAGAATGTAACATCCCGTTACCGATGTGAGGGCATATCGGTAATTTGGATGGATTGAACAGTGAGTGCATTCATATTTAGTTTGCACGTATAGTGATTCCGCATCAGTGACATGAGTAAATTGCACATGCATATA
>JANVCQ010029740.1:0-11928 GCA_025531925.1 Erythroxylum plowmanianum
TGAAAGTTGTAGGTTGTCTTTTTATCTTTCCATTGATATAAAGCATAGAATTTTTGGGCAATGGAGAAGGAAGATATGATTTTTAGAAGTTATGATGCTGTTCAGGATGAGCTTGTTGATCAGTCACTTTCGTGAATTTTTTACCACTTTAGACTCCAAAATTGTTTTTAAATCCTTCATGGAAGTTGTAGATCTTTTCTTTTAACTTTTCAGTGATACCAAATTTGCAAATTTTGGAGTTCTGAGTCACAAGTTATGAATTTTTGAAGTTAGTAAGTCAGATGAGGAAGGCAGAATGAGGCATGCGCCCTCGTGAGGGCGAGCACCTCGCTATGATGAGCGCCTCACGATCCCGAGCGCTCGCGAGTGCGAGCGCTGACTTATGAATTTTATTTTTTTTCTTTCTTTCCTCCCCGATTAGACCTCTCTTCATTCTTTTAGCCATAACTTTTTCGTACGACCTCCGCTTGACCTGATTTTTGAAGCGTTGGATTTCTAAGACATTCCTCTACCTCTCCACAAAATAATTTGTAGGTTTTGATTTTAATTTGAAAAATATGGATATAAACCAAAGTGAGTTGGATATTTTTCTGAATATTCTTCAGTATTTTGGCAATATCTTGATCTGTAGAGCTCCAATTGAGTTGATTTTTATTTCAAAATAAACAAGAGACATGGAGCTACAACTTATCTGAAGGGATTGAATTTCAATTTGGGCCTTAAGATTTTCAATTTTTGGACTAAATTCGGGTGTAGTATTCAGTCTTGGTTTAATGTGAGCCCTCCATGCGTTCCATGCATTTATGATTCCAAATGTTGGACTTCGGAAACGGGGTCCAACATTTTGAGTGCAATGGGTTCACACACACTATTTGGAGAATAATAGCCTATAGAAAATTAGGCTTAGATCTAACATTTCTCATACTATAGTGTAAATTTTTAAGCTATGGAAAAAGTTATATTGGGAAATTAAACGTAAGACTTGGAATGGAGAAAATACATAGCTATAGTTTGATAATTAGTATGAGTTGGGAAATTCATACCTATCTCTTGAAGCTTTTCACCTAAATCATATGCTTAATATGAAAGCAAAAATTAAGGAGCTTATAAACGGCAATGTATAGCATATCAAATTCAGAGGATTCTATATTTTAAGGACATTTTACCATGTATGATCTAAATAAATACCATTGTATTAGGTGGTAAAGACACCAAAATAACAAACCATGCTACCAAATATTCATAGATATTTCGCCTAAGGTACATAAGAGTAAGCTAGCATAGTTTAAACAAAACCAACCTATGATGTCTTTTATCTTGTGGCTTACCATAAGGAACAAATTAAGCACTCTAGATAGAATCATAAGTTCAAGAAGCACTAAACCAATTTTTAAACTTTAAAATATTCAAATTGAATCACGAGACCATATTTTTTTGAAATACGATTATTCAAATATGTTATGTCTGAACATTTAGCATCTTTGCAATCATTATTGTATAGAGAATGAATCAGATAACATGGTGTCATATGATTTAAGGAGGCATAACTAAAGGAAGAGGATTATACTATGTTTAAAATAACCTTAGGATGCTATGTTTATACTATTTGGAGGGAAAGAAATGAAAGAATATTGAAAGGAAAGAGTTAGGATCAACATATTTCTTGTCAAAATACATTTTTTTATAAGTCATCATAGTTAATATAGAAAAAAAAATCCCATATTAGTAGATCTAGCTAAAAGATGGAATCAAGAATAACTAAATAGAATGAAGAAGGAACATCCTCAATATAAGGGAGTATGGATTCAAGATGGAATTTAACATAATTATCATAACAAGATTATTTGATGCTTGTTTGGTGAAGAAACTATGATCTGAGCAGTAGTGGATAGCCTAGAAAAAGAGTTAAGAGTAAAAGGATATAAGAGACTTTGTTATATAAGGAAAGAATATAAGTTAAAGCAAGACATTTTATTGTATAAGGAAAATAATAGGAGCATATATTCTTCTTAAATTATTGTAAGCACTTGAGTAACATGAGCTTTTTCAAGACTCAAGCTTGTAACTCTATCATAAGCACTATTCTTTTAATCTAATTTTTTTAATTTATAAAAATATAATATTGAAAAAATAATGTATATATTAATTAAAAATTATCATTAAAATAAAATAACATAAATTGTTATTTTTATGAATTATTTATCCAGAAATTAGAATTTTTTTAAGATTTTCTCACTTATCAAAATTTGAAAAATTATTTAAGTAATGCTTCGCCCAACATATAGCTCTTGCCTTTAATGGCTTCCCAATATAAGGCTTTTAGGTTTGCTTGCTTGTAAAGTACTCCTCTCCTTATTGCCTACTTGTTTCCTTGCATTTTGGTCTCCCTTCATCTCTATTCCTTTTCTCTGCTTGGTTCTACCTCCCATTTTTGACTTTCTCTCTTTAACTTTAGCTTAAGGGTAATATTTTCCTTCCACTCATTAGTCTTTTTCTAGCTAGCAGGACCTTTCTATTTTAGGAACTATCATTTAAATTATTTAACCTGACTATCAACCTTATTTCCTATTGCCTCTCTTTATGGATGCTGGAACTATTACCCTTGCCCAGGTTATTAGCTTGGAAAAATATTTTAATAGGTGGCGATTTGTTTATATTTTGAGGCCCATATTTAATGCAATTATTTTTATTTGAGTATTTTTATTGTTTTTGGCGCCTAAGTTGTTTATACTTTGTTTTTAAGTCTAATTCATTCATTTGGAGCGAAAGAAATGAATTCAAACAATATTGGAGCAATTTATAGCTATTTGACTAATTTATGAAGTGCATAACAAGTACATGCCATTGTTAAAAGAGTTTGGAGGTGTGTTGATTAATTTCTATAAAACAAACTTGTGTTGATAAGGAACATGCCTATGTTAGGAGATGAATAGGTCATGTTGACAATACATGCCCATGTTTATGCATGTGTTGGCATTGGAAAAGCGTCACACATTTTTTTGAAGTACACGACCATCAACAAGCCTGTGTTGACACTTGTGTATCTTCCATGATCATAATTTTTATAGTGGATTTTCATCAATCTAGGTTGAATTTTTTGAAGATTAAAGGGACATCAATCATGTTATCCTTGATTTTCGATTTTCTCTTTAGTTTTGGTGATTTATTTGATATAATTATAAACTAAACTCTTTATGTAATTTGTATTAGATGAACTTTGGGATGGACCTTGTAGTGATTATATTTTATTTTAATTGACTATTTAGTTTCATTCATATGTAATTATGTGTTCTTTATTATTCTTGAATTCATATTGTTAGTACATTGATTCAGGTGTGATTTCATGCAATTAAGATTGACAAATCGTTTATATGAATAGTTCTAGCATAATTAAAAGGAGTTCTATACAAACTTAAAGATAGGTCGACATAAATCTTTCGGATTAGGTTTAAACTTAATAGTGAAATTCATAAATCAATTAATGAATTCTAAGGGTTTTAATTAGAAAGAGAATTTAATTAATCAACCTAAGAATATGTGTCAATAGTCTTGAGAAATATATTAGCATAATTGAGGAATTTTCATGGTTTAATGAACTTTAGATTAATTTGATTTCTAAAATCATTATTCCATAAGAAGTTCTAGGAAGATTTGAATTCTAGGTACAATTGTTTTATTGGATAATTTCTTCACTCTTTTGCCATTCTAGTTTATTAATTATGATGGCATATTTTTAGTTTATTTGTTTTATTTAAATTTGATTAATCAATATCACTTTAATTATTGGTTAGATAATAGGAAAACAGTTATGATTAGTAATTATAGTCTCTGTAGGATCACTAATTGGTACTCAAAGTCCTAAACTATAGCACAATAGGTGCAATTACCTTAGATAATCTATAAAGGAAATGAGTTATATATAATCATCATACTAATCCACTAAGTTTTTAACATTATTACTAAAGACTAGGATATTAGGAATTCTTGATTTTTATTAATCTATCAATCATTTTCCTTTCACATTTATTCATTATTTTCTTTTTATGTTTATTTATTTTTTCTTATAGCTCTTTATCTTGATCTTATGTTTGTAGCTTGTTTACAAGATTTAGATGTTCATTATTATCATAGCCAAACATAATAGAAGGATGGGGATAACAATACTCTTAGGGAGATTGCGGTATACCATCATTTATGATAGCCTGACGAGCTTAGAATAAGAGGCATAGTGACACATATTTAGAAGCTCAATATGTATTCATAATGAGCTGTGACATTTATGATGATGACTACCCAAATCATGAATGTCAAGCATGAGGTTATATATGGGAGTATCCAATTTACATAACAAACTAGCTTCGAAACACCCAATACAAGAATACTTATAATCGAGAGTGGAGGAGTTATCACGACTTTTCATGGAATGCCCAAGTTTTCATTGAATTTCTACAACAATACTAATATGAGGAGTATCAACATCTTAAGTATCTCCTTATAAAATTTGTTACTTTAACAAAGACTGCCATCTATAAAACTAAAGAGTTAGGTGTTTTATCTAGAGACATTGACTTAGATTTGAGAGATCATATGAATATGAAAACTTTACAAAGTGGAGAGTAGCTAGAGGCTGAAGAAAAGGAGGAAATTGCTATTTAAGAAGAGAATGAAGTTGAGAAAGCAGAAGATGAAGAGGACGAGCTAAATAAAGAGGCCATTGAGGAATTATTGGCAGTTGTCTTAAGCACGAAGGCTCGTACTTTCCTAATAACAACTGTCTTAGTCAATCAAAGAGAATTGATGGATTTTCTCAGTCTTATTAATTTGAAACCATATATCCTTGTCATATTGTAGTATGTGGCCTATTTTCAATTTTAAAAAACCCTTATTTAGGAGGAAATGTTAAAACAATTCATTAGTTATAAATCTTTGCTAAGTTAAAATGAAAATGTGAATTCCATGAAAAAAATGCACCTTAAGAGGCAACCCAAATTTTATTAGTAATTTTGTTTCAATTGATTTTATTATAGGTTTTTAAGTTTTAATTTCTATAGTATCATATTAACATATATATATGGATGTTACTTTTCATCTTTTATGCTTCAGGTATATTGTAGAATTTCACATTGGAAAGTAGGTGAAATTTTGTCCAAGACTGTTGGATCCTGTTTCCGGAGCCCAACATCCGGAGTCATAAACCTTGAGCTTATAAACCTGTATGGTTATTCCAAGAACCCTCTTTGGCCGTCATCTCACAAGGGTGGTGTGCCTCCAGTGCCTCCTACAATGCTTGCATCGGAAACATGCTCCTCCCCGTCCTTCCAGTGCCTCCTACATTTGAGGCTTGCCCTAAAATTGCTCGTGCCTGCTTGCTCTTGGCAGGGCCACTACTCCCCACTTCACTATGAGTATGGTAGCTCGTTGTACTCCGCTCAGGTATTGGAGCACTCATTCCCTTCTTAGAAGATTGGTCCTGGTTCTTACTCTTCCTGCTCACTTCATTCTTTATATTCTCTAATTTTTCTACCTGGAGGGCTGCATCTACCAATAGCTGGTAGTCACAAAAATTATGGATCAATATCTTCTCCTTGATCCCCAGATGAAGTCCTCCCTTAAATTTGTGGCACTTATCTTCCTCATTGGCAACAATGTTGGCCGCATACTACAATAGCTGGGTGAACTTCAACTCATGTTCACTCACATTCATGTCCCTCTATGTAAGATTTAGAAATTCTCTGTCCTTCTCTGGGATATAGATCCTTGAGAAGTATTTCCTCCTGAAAGCTTCCAAAAATTCCCTCCATGTTAATACCGGCGGTATGTCCTGACTGTGGGGCACTGACTCCCACCAATGGAGTGCATCCCCCTGTAGCAAGCTGACTGCATAGTCTAACTTCTCTTCATCAGAGCACTTCATCTGAATCAAGACTCTCTCGGTTCTCTTCAACCATGCTTCAACCTCTTCAAGGTTGGTAGTCCTGTTAAAGTCTACAACTCCATACTTGTGGAGCTTATCATATTGCCTAGTCCTCTCCACTGGAGCTTGCATTGGAACTTGAGAACCTTGACCCATGGAGTAAGTGAAAGCCTGAGCGAAGGCTTGAATGAATCGGGGATCCATTTGAGGCATCGGAGGAGGCGGTGGAGGCACCTCATGTTGCACACTGGGTGACTCAAAATCTGGAGCAGAATGTGTCCCCCATCTTGTGGGACATACGATTCATCCGTGCTCCCTTGGCAAGAGTCAAATCGAGTCAAAGCTCCTTGAGTTATTTTTGAAGGTGACATTTCACTCCTTCAATTTAAAATCATTGAAAATCTTTAGTTCATGAAAAACAGTTTTAAATCATGTAAAACAATTCAAACAAAGCAAGTTGTTCATTTAAAAATAATGCATGTTCATTTCATGATTGAAAACTACCCACCTCAAAGCCTAGGATATCCCGAAACCTAGTTGCTCTCCTAGACCTAAACCTAGTCACTCTGATACCATAATATGTTGGATCCCGTTTCTGAAGCCCAACATCCGGAGTCATAAACCTTGAGCTTATAAACCTGTAGGGTTATTCCAAGAACCCTCTTTAGCCATCATCTCACAAGGGTGGTGTGCCCACACTAGCCAATCACCAAAATCATAATTGAATTCTTCAAAAACATTGTAGCTCCACATCTCTAGTTTAATTTGAATGAAGAACTATATCAATTGGAACTCTATAGAAGAAGTTATGCTTAAAAAGACAAAGTATGTTCATACCTCAATCATGGTCTCCCAACTGACCCCTCAATTTCTCTCAATTACAATTTCTCAAATCAAATATAAAAGATACCAATTTTCGTTGAGAGATATATAAATGTGTTAGGAAGCTATTTCTTTAAGAATCACTACATTTGGAGGTCGGACGAAGAAGTTATTGCCAAAAGATTCAAACATGTTTATATCCTCAATCAATTTGTATCTATCTTGGGATAATTGGCATATCTTTTTCTACAAAGCTTGTATTATGGTATTTCTTGGACCATTTGAAAGAAAACTTCTATATCTACAAGTTTTATGAAGACCACAAAGCAATATTTTGTCTCTAAAAGGGTCAAAAATCGCAAAATACTAAAGTTATCCTATGAATGTCAGTTTAACGGACATTGTCAGGGTTGGGAGCCAAATTTGGCCCGAAAAGGTACGTTAAATGGACCTTGAAGTCCATCTAACAGACATGGGAAATGATGGGGGTCATTTTTGACCTGAGAAGGTCTATTAAATGGACCTAAAGTCTGTCTAACGGACATGGGGGTTTCCCAAACCCCTCCAAAGCTCCTCCAATACTTCCTACATCCATTCTAACATCATATTCACTCATAATCTTCCCAATCTCACTTGTTCTAACGCAATAACACTCCTAAAACATTCCATTACCAATTTGAGCACATCAAACTAAAAAAATTCAACTCAAAAGACTCATCACAAATGCAAACTCTCATCATTCACCATAGCTGTCATGTTCATAATTCCTATGCAGCATCATCACTTATAATGCTCATATCTCTTACCTCCCATACCCAAAATTTACATACTTTATAGCGTTAGAAAGCTAAAAGGATAAGATACAACTTTCCTGAAGACAACTTGGTCTAGTTCTACCTAAATCAATACCGTTTTCCTCCCAAATTCAGAATATACTTCTTACTCTTATGAAAAACTTTAAAATACAATATGAAGACTTGGAGAATCATGAGCAAACATAATGCATATGTATTTCATTAGCATCAAAAGACAAGAGTTCTACAACGCTCGCTCAAAATGCGACTAAAGCATTGTTTTACAAAAAATAACTTAAAATACCAAATAAGCCAAATCTGGAGTAATGCCTTTATGTTCAATCACTCGACCTCGTGCTCCTCACCTGAAGATGGGACGGAATGGGAGGGGTGAGCTTAAAACTCGTGTGTAACAGTTTTATAAATGGTAATAAGTGAAAACCATTTGAAACTTTCATGATCATAGCAAAATCTCATTGAAATCTATAAAACATACATTTCTCAAAATTGTCAACTTGTCAAGCAAATTCACAACTCACACTAGTCAAACAATCATCAAACTTGTCAACCCATGTAAATACATAAACACATCATAATGGTTTGGGTAAATTCATAAGCATGACGAACTACACAATTCCATATAATGATCCTGTGCAGTCGTAAACTTAGGGGAGTCCATGAAGGAGCTCCGTGCCACTAGCGGGCAGGCGGGAGAAGCCTTTAACTTGGTCAACATGCATATGACATTTCTTGGATGGACTACACCAAACCCACATAACATGTAATTCATGAACTAAAAACAGTTTGCCCAATAGGCACATTTTTTAGAACTTGTCTTTCATGAGCATGAAATATTCATATGTAATTCTATCATCATTTCACAATTCCACAACCAAAATTATATACCAATCATAATAACCCTTTTCTCAAATCATGTGAAGGCAACATATACTACAATTATGAAGCATTTGGCAATCATTCTCATATCAACTCAAAAATTCATTCACCAAATTCACATACAAAAGGCATGTAGCACATTCTCAAGCATTTAAAGAACAATAAATGCACTTTTTATAAGGTAGTTGGAAAATCAATTAATTCCATTTATTTGAAGAACATTTATGGCTTACTAACTCAATTATAAAAAAGTCACCCACCTTAATTTCCTTCCTTGAAAACCTTGCTCAAAAAGCCTCTACTCTTACTCCTCTTGCCTCTCTTGATTTTCTTTAACATTGACAAAAACCCCAAATCAAAAGGAATTCAAATTGGACAACCCAAAGAAATATATTCATAAAATTGATGCTAGAATGCTTAAACCTATGCCTTTCCTAAGCTCTTTGAACCAAAACCCTTCCAAAAATCCAAATATCAAAAAACAAACTTACCTTGAATCTCCACCAATCAATGGATTTCTTGGCTCTAATGGAAACTCTAATCTTCCTCTTCCTTTTTCCCTTCTTGCTCAACCCCAAAATCCCTCTTGAAGGTTAAAAAAAGTTGAAACCTAGCTTAGCCCTCTTTTCTTTCTCTTCCTTTCTCCTACACGACACTCTCTCTCCTCTCTTTTCTCCAATTTTTGTTTTCTTTCTCTTCCAATGCAAGACAAGTCTTTTCTTCTCCCTTTTTATACCCTTAATGAGCATCAAGTGTCCATTTTACCCCTTCCCTCATGCCTTAAGACTTTAATGCTTAAGTGATCTTCCCAAAATGCCCTCATACATAAGTTAGCACCTTAACACTTTAATTCCCTTAACTTATGTCATATTATCTTACTCACATTAACATGCTAATTAATTACAACATAAATTAATCTAGCAAGACCCCAAAATAATCTATTCATGCTTATTTCTCAAGAAAAAAATTTAGGGCCCAATAAAGACAATAAATTACAGAGAGTTGCACACCCATTAATATGCTTATGTTCCTCTACATGCCTATGTTAGGCAAAATCATGACCATGTTTTAAATAGATATGAGGTATCAAAAAGTTATAGAAAGATATATAGGCACCAAAATTGGTGACTATGTTGTTGTAAAATCGTTGAAGGTCACCTATACACCCACCAGCATGCCCATGTTGTCAAAACTAGGTTAGTTTTAAAGAAATAGAAAGAAACACGACTATAGAATTACTCCTGTTGAATTATGTCTTCTTTTACTTGGTTTACAAAAAGTTATAAAAAGATATACACCTAATAATAAGCCTTTGTTAGTAGCTATGTAGATTTTAGGTGTTCTAATTTTATTGTTAACATTATCGTGTTAAGTCCCAATGTAACTATGTAATTTATCATCTTATTTTTGCATTAACCCAATCAAGATATATGCCCATGTTCTTACTTTTTTTGACCCTATCATAACATATTTAACAAACATGCTTATGTTAAAGCCTAATATGCCTATGCTCTTCAAAAATTAAACCCTGATTTGTTTAACACAAGGGAGTTACACGCCCATGTTACCACTTATATTAAGCAAAATCTTTTTAAAATCACTCCCTACTACCTAGAAACTTCCTTTTTCACTTTCTGTCCTATTTGTCTCCTCTAGGGCATAATCCCCCACCCCCTTATGAAAAAATAAACCTTCAACTTATTTTTTTAAAATATCAATTTAGGGCATGTTTAAACTTTGTTTCTATTATTCTTAGTTGTTGAACAATTTTTAGGGAAAATAGGTGTGAGAATCACTATTATGGTTTTTGTTAAGTTGTTTGGGGTTAGTGATATGATTAGAAGAGTTTTAAGGGTTCAATTGAATTTGAATTCAATTTTTCTATGGATTTTTGAGTTATTTGGAACAAATTAATGTGAAATTAAATCTCTAGGGGGTGTTGAATGATTTTGTATGAATTCAATTATGCAATTGTTTATGTTATGTATGAATTTCATTTTTATTAGTTTGATTGCATTATATTAGGTAATTTTATTTTGTCTATGTTTTATTTAATTTGCTAAGGGTGTTTAGTGAATTAATTATATATTTGGTAATTAATTGTTATTAGGGATTGTAATTTAACTAATTTGGATATTTTAGATTGTTAATGCCATTAAATTATATAGTTATGGATTAATGTGATTTTTTGTTATTAATCCATAACTAATTGATTATTGGATTACATTATGATGTGTAGTATGTCATTATTTGATTAACTTAAACTTTTCCTTTTGTTTTTAGTGATTTTTTTAATTTCATATTGCAGGGAACAATTATGAAGAGAGCAAATATACCATACCAAAGGTGATTGCCCAGGAAGTGGCAAAGTGGTGAGGGAATTTCATAACGACCACCTTGACATCTAGAACCAACACAGTTTACACTAGTAACACAACCCATGCTTAATTTCACAACATTGGCTTATATTGCTTGGCATGAGAGACTGAGTTCCAAGCCATATACCTAGAGCTGATGCATCTATCAGGTGGTGATGAGTCAGGATCTTAGATACAAGCTGATGATTAAGTTTTTGACGATATTCACCTTAGAGAAGTGGCGTTACTTCTAGTATGTCAACCATACCATCCAATTTTGAGTGCTTGGGGAGAAACATAGTTTAAACTACATTAGATTCTCACTCTACATAGGCCTATGCTCAAAAGTGTACATTACTACTAAAAAGTGTACAACATTGCCAATACATTTTACTCATAAGGTTAACAAGAAGGCATTTTGACGCACTATCAGTAGAGAGTGGTCTTAAGCTTACAAGGTCTAAGGCAACACAATTGAGATCCCTTGTAATAAGATACATGTATTCACTGCTTAGTTATGTGATCAGTAGGAGAGGTGATAATACTAATGTGTTGAAGAAGGTAGATAAGTTCTCCCTATATAGTATAACTGAGAGAGTATCCATCCACCTAAGACACACCTGGGCTTAGTTCTTCAAATACTAGGAATATAATTTCGTAGTTGAGCTATATGTGTGGGCCTATACATTGCCAAATTGATCAGAGGCATATGCCTACTGAAGTGGGTACTTATAGGCATGACAATTCAACGTAGGCCCAGATTGGTCTGAAATCAATAGGCTAGGGTTGTCCAGCCCTGCTTGGCCCCCCTTTTTCCTATTGCATTACCAAATTGATCAGAGGCATATGTTTATTGGAGTGGCTATTTGCAGGTATGGCAATCTAGCCAACTTGAAGTCAATGGGCCAGGGTTGTCTAGCCCAACCTGACTTGCCTTTAGCGTGTTGGGCCACAGGTTGGCAGTCCCAGCTCACAGGTCGGGCTAGGCCTAACTTGACCAATTGTCATCCTTAGCTACTTGAGATATGGTTAGTACGTCGTATAGTACCAGCCCGGCCTATGACATGTGTTAGAGTAGTGCCCTAAAGGCAATCGCCTTTAGCGCAATTTGTACAAAGTGGTGTACATATTTTATGAATAAATA
>JANVCQ010029821.1:0-30249 GCA_025531925.1 Erythroxylum plowmanianum
CAAAATGTAGCCATATGTCTCTATTTTAATTCAAATTAAGAATCATCTTGTTTAGAGAACTAGAGAAAATGTTATGGTCAAAAGACTGAAATGTATTCAGTGCACATTTTCCATATTTTCTAACTTTCAATATTTTACATCACCAAAACACCAAAAACTTTTCAAAAACTAATTAGATGACAGTAATTTATCAACTTTATTTCACAAATCCCTAACCGTAAGGGATTCCTTTACTACTTACCTGTTGAAAACTCCAAAATCTTCAAGCCCTAAGCTCCACACGTTTTACGTACTTCACTGAATGCAATGACCAGCTTCTCTTTTTTTTCTCAGGGCAGATGACACAAATGGCAAATTAGGTTTGGTGAAAGAAGGGAAAAATACATAAGTCTTTTAGAAGGTACTTGTTGGAAAACTTTGAGTTTCAAGAGGAAGTTTTAGAAAGATGATAATGAAGAAGGGACTTGGACAAGACTTAACCTGTCAATTCTCAAAGAATAGTAACCTACTTCTAGCAAGAGTACAAGAGCCTAAGTGACACTTGTCACTCACTCAATACCCAAGTTCCAACTTAGTTTCTTTTGAAACTAATTCCCTTGACTGTCATCTTTACATTCCAACTATCTCCAAAGCTTCTTTTAATTTTTTGTTTCCTATTATATATATATATATATATCTTTCTCAATACCCCAAAATTTTCAAAGGAAATTCCTAAATTCACCAACACCTACAAATATGACATTTCCACAAGTCACTAGTATTTTCAATGTAAAAATATTCAAAATTTTCAAAAATTCTCGAATCAATTCAATTATACCCGGAATTATTCATAAATGCATGTACAATTATTTTTTGTGTGCAAATAAATTCACTTTTCATGTATAAGTGTATGGCATATCATCAATGAACATGGAAATACATCTCTAACTCTCATTAGCCACTCACATTTACCATTATAACCCTCCCACAAGTAATGGGATGTTACAAATGATGTCCATCAATTTCAATCATATAAGAGATTTCATCGTATACAACAACAACCTGACAGATAATACACAATTATGTGTCTGAATTGCGGGAACTTTATAATCAGCCAACACTTGACAATCTTGTCTAGCCTAGTCCTGATACTGCTGCAATCTGTACAAATCTTCGAGATCGTTAACGTATATGGCATTTACTGATGACTCTTAAAAATGAATTTGAACTCATTCGCGGCTCTCTTCATTATAAAAGAACTCTATCCAATCTCGATAATGTTATTACAAGGCTCATTTAAAAAAAACTCGCTTCAATATGCTTTGCACAAAAAATTTTGTCCCATGTGTTGATGTTATCCTCACAGCTATTACCTCATCTTAAACTTATCATAATTTAGATAAGAAGTTCTATAAAGGGTCTTGTATCTATTACAAAAAGCTTAGACATCACATATTTGAATATATAAAATGGCTCAAACAAAATTTTGGACAAGGTAATTATTCCAAGTTTCTCCAACCTGATTCCACCACTGTTGTTGCCGCTGAGAGGCTTATATAAAACACCGCTCCTAAATTCTCTTTACAGGACTTCCATGTCATTTTTCAACAACTTTAACCAAATTCTAATACAATCTTTTCATCTGCCTTATCTGTCACACTAGGTATCTCAAATTCTTGGTATCACAATTTTGCCTATTTGAATCATATAACTTCTGATTCTTCCATTCTCAAATCTTTAACAATTCCATCTATTTCACCAATTGTTCACACAGTTGATAATTCTACTATAGATGTACAACATATAGGTACTATTTACACACCTACATCAGAGTTACCTCAAATCTTTTTTATTCTCAAACTCTCGTTAAATCTTATTTATGTCGAACAATTAGGTGAATTTGGTGTTAATTTTGTTAACGAAGAAGACTCAAGAGATGAAAGAGAAAAGCCACATAGAAGAAGACTCGAGAGATGAAAGAGAAAAGCTACAAACAATTTTCAAGGACAGTAGCTACATTAGACAACAACACACAACGCACATGTTCACAAGGGCATAATAGACTTTTATTAATTAGCTAGCTGGACTAGTACAGGTTGTTACAACATAACAAATCCCTACTATTTATTTTTATTCTGTCATTTCATAAGGTGTATGGTCAAGATCAACTCACCAATTGTATATATATATATGAGTCTAAGCAAACAATACAAGTGTAAGTGTACAAAGTTTCGTATTATACCTTTTTCTTACAATTTTATCATTTTTGAGTCATGGTTGCATTATGCAGTATTTATAGACAAGCAAGATCTTTGTGCAAGTACATAAGGTTGGACAACTCTTTGAGTTGACCTCACATAAAGCTTGTTATTAGTGATGTCACTTATAATATATAACCCTCTTATTTGGATTATCTTTCTACTTCTAAATTAGCGTCTTTAATCTTTAGCAATAATCAGGTTAATACTGAACATTTTGATTGTGTATTTCTACAATTATAAACAAGGTTATTCACGGGAGTAGACGTACATTTCAATACTTACAAGAGGAAGTGAATCTTGAAGCAATTCAACTTTCGATTTCCAATTTCTTAAAATTTTTAAGTGTGAAGCTTCGTCAATCCTAAGAGTTTATCCTTTTTACCATTTATCTTAAGTACTTATAGACATGTATAGTATAATATGCACATGACATTCATAAATAAATAAAAAAACAAAGTACAAGATTAAACATAGAAGTTGTATTTAATAAAATCTAAATTTTAAATAAATTACAACTTGTCCAATAATAAAAAGTACATTGACCAATGGAGATTTATATAAAAATGTGAGTTTCACTTAGTTCAGTAAGATGAACAAAAAATCAATTCTTTGTTATAGCTAGGGATGGCAATGAGTAGGGTTCAATTCGGGTATTACTCTATCTATATCCATCTCCATTTTTTATGACTCAACTCATATCCATATTTATATCCATTAGTTTTTACAATTTACTACTCATATTTAAATCAATTAGATTGTTCGGATTTTTGGATATCCATCAAGTTATATAGCCCATCAAAATATAACTTCTAAATAGAAAATATAAAAAGCAGATTTTTGCAAACGCTCGAAAATCAAAATTATTTTAATAATAATAAGTCAAAATTTTGATTTGTATGTCTTAAAAAATTATAAAATTGGAATAATAAGAATCATAATGCCTAGTGTAAAGACAACATATATTTTTCACAATAAAAAACTGGAACAAAAACTGAAATATCCAAAGCTTCAAATTGTCTCTACGTGAACTCCACAATATTCAGAAATCTATCTTCATATTATTTGCATTATTATCATCCTATAAGAAAATAAAATATGATGAAAAATGTGATGCGTGAAAAGTAAAGTAGGGATTTTTAAAGTTATTTCTTTTCAGAAAAATTAATATTTTATTATATTTAACCATAAATATTAAAGAAAAAAGAAAAAATTAAGTTAATAAAAAAGGGTAAGATATGGTTATCCATCGATTCGAGTTATCACTAAATCCATATCTAAATTCACATCCACGTCTATTTTTCAGTATTCATTTAAAATCTATTTTTTAGTCTTTATGTCTATTTTTTCGGATTGGATAGTGTAGATATTAATCGGGTTAAAAATTTATTGCCATCCTTAGTTAGAGCAAAACAACAATCCCATTCAGTGGTGATAATTCAATCCAATAATCATCTCAAAAGCAAAACAACAATCCCAAGAATACCAGACCGTGTTCAATCATTGCAGATTTCAACCACTTATTATTCCTTCTCATGTTCTTTCTTAAAATATTTTATTCGGTAGCCCAAAGCCAAAAATCCTCAACTTTAATTCAAACAACAATGCCGATGCTTTATCTGTTTTTTCTCTCTTTCTGGGATTAATTAGTAATTAAATTCAAAAACATTTCATCAGAGCTTATTTACTCTAAAAAATTTTAGACGCCATCGTTGCTAACGTGAGCTGGGGAGGCAAATCGCCGCGCCAATAGCTATGACACATCCCGTGATTGACTCTCTCGATTGGCCCCATGACTTGCCAGAAGCCTAAACCAAACTCATCTTCTGAAAACGTCGTCGCTTGAGCTGGAAAAAATAATATTTCAAATAATAACATGCACGCCCGGCGTACTTTAGCCAACTCCAGGCCTCACACTCTTTCACTCTCTCAGTGGCTCGCTCTTCCCAATTTTTAATTAAATTTACTTTTGTTTCTTTTGCCGGCTTAATTAACTATTTAGAAGTTCATTGAAGAAGAGTCTATCAGGTTTTAAGACAAAAGAATTCGGATAGATAGATTAGACAGAGAGAGGACTCTGTGTGTGTTTGTTTACTGGAGGTTTTGACTCCACAGTCTCATGCTAGAAGCTGAATTTGATGTATGAGAAAGCGGTCCTTTCAGTTGTTTACTCACTGATAGATCAGCGGCTAATAATAAGGTATCTGCCTTGGCTCTTGTTGTTGTGGTTCCTGATTCTGTGTACAGAGTCTACTCTCTAGTGTTCGGATGAATTGCAGCAGGTTTTGATCTATAGATCTGCATTTGCATCACTTTGAATTTTGTCCTTTATTGTCCATTTCTTCTTCTTCTTTTGTTTCGAACGCTTTTTTTCCTCATTTCTTTTCAGTCTGTTTATTTTCCTTTTTAATTAAGTTTCTTGCTACTCGAGCTTTATGGCTTTTCTGTGATTGACAACGCAATTGTTTCTCAGGTTATTAGTTGGGAGTTAGTGTGACGCTTTCAGCTACAGATAATTCCAATTTTCTGACTTCAGAGGTTGGCGACTACATTGTCCTGCTTCTTTTGTTTCTTTCATATATCTTTTTTACTGAAGTATGTCGGTGACTGATAAGGTAATTGAACGAGGAAAGTTGTTTAATATGTCAATAATTTGAAAAAAATGGACGAGGGTGGAAAAAGTTGAGGCATTGTGGTTGGTTGATAATGCTGTCAACAGTTCCCTTATGACCAGACCTACAAGTTTACTAATACTACTTACGCTTCCCTGTACAAAGAGAAAAAGTCCAGTTACCACGTGGACTAGGAATGAATGAAGCTTACTCTGTTTAATTTTTGATCTATAACTGTTTTGCTATGAGCATTGTTGCTGCTAGTCAGTGGCCCTTTTGATGTTTGCCACAAAATAAGTTTCAAGTTTTTTGTACTTTTGGTCTGTATTTGGGCAGATTGGATATATTGCCATACCATTTACCTTCTCGATTGATGATGTTTCACTTTTATTTTCTATTATCTATTATCTATCTTATGCAAAAGAACTTGAAGTACATATTTGTCCTACATCACTATCTTTAGTCTCAAAATTCATTGCTTGTATTGTGCTTTTCAGGTCTTTAGTTGTTCAATATAAAGTGACCGGCACCATGGGTGTTTCAGGGAAATGGATAAAAGCACTGGTTGGCTTAAAGAAATCTGAAAAGTCACCGTCTTCAGAGAAGGATGAAATTGTAAATACACTTTGCACTACGTTTCGTCTTAGTTTCCATTTGACAAGTTTAAGATGCATAGATTGCATGTAGTCCTTTTCCTGTGACTGTGATCCCTTGTTACAAGTTACATTAGTACTAAATATATTCTGTCCCCTGGTTCAATGGTGAAGTCCCTGTTTAGTATATGAAAATTTTATTTCTTATTCTCTCATGAATAAATTCTCTATTTTGGTAAAGTAGATGAAGTTTCCTACTACATAATACACAAAGTTATTTATATCGGTGCTTTTCTCTTGTATTATTCTTGAATCATTGCAGACATCAAATGTTAAAAAGCATCGGAATAGTAGAAAACACTTAGTTGATATTGACGCTGACAAGCTGCAAGAGGAGTTCAATCACAATTTTGCTACTCCAGTTAGTTATCAAAGCATCCATTCTAACCCAGACGTTTCTGAATCCCCATCAGCTTCACTTCAAGTACAGTGTAGCACTCATAATGAACAGATATTTAGAGAAGAATGGGCTGCCACACGCATCCAAACAGCTTTTCGTGGATTTTTGGTATTATCTACTTTGTGTTATCTTCTCAGATAATTTCAATCTATATTTGAATGGTTTTGAATGATGTGCACGGGAGTTAATTCCACACACACACACACACACCTCCACCCCAAATCTTCTTGCCTGTAAATGAAAAATGTCGTTAGGTTATGTTTCAAAAGGTAAGGTGAAAACAACCAAAACCACAACAATAGAGAAGGAACAAAAAAGGTGTAAATGTATCCCATTTTGAAGTAGTTGTTCTTGGAAGTTAAGTGAAAATGGAAAACCTCCACCATAATTAGAAGACAATAATTTGATTTGATTTTTGCCTTTGCTTATAATATGATTATCATTTTGGTGAACTACTTTAAATAATCACCCTCAGTGCATTCATCTTTGTAATTGTAATTCGCTGGAAATTTTTTTGGCTTATGAGTAGGCTAGAAGAGCTCTGAAGGCTTTAAAAGGACTGGTGAGGCTCCAAGCCCTTGTAAGGGGGCATGCTGTGAGAAAGCAGGCTGCAATAACTCTGCGCTGCATGCAAGCTTTAGTGAGAGTTCAAGCTCGTGTACGGGCAAGGCGTGTTCGCTTGGCATTGGAGAGTCAAACTTCTCAACAAAAACTTCAACAACAACTTGCAAATGAAGCTCGAGTTCGAGAAATAGAGGTTCATTATGCTAAAGTTCTTTCCTCTCTCTCTACTCTTACTCTAAAGATTATGGAAATATTGCAACTGTTTAGTTGCACAAAGTTGCTTTCAAATTTGTTCATACTTAGTGAATTCTTGGCACCACTTTTCTTGTGTCACAGGAAGGTTGGTGTGACAGTGTAGGATCTGTTGAAGAAATTCAAGCCAAGTTGCTGAAGAGACAGGAGGCTGCAGCTAAGAGGGAGAGAGCCATGGCTTATGCCCTTGCTCATCAGGTAAAAATAGGAAGCCTTCTTTGTTTTTTCAAGGGACAACATCCAATATGGAAATGATTATAAAGTACAAAAAATAATTTTAGAATGCAAATACCAGAGTTCAGGCAACCTCACATGTGAAACCTGCCTTTGAACTTATCATCTGTAAGTGGTGATTGATGCTGATTAGGATTTGATCTGGATTTTGGCATAAGCTTAGATCTTACATCTATTATTTAATGAGGATGCTGCTAGAAGCATGATGGCATGGTTCATTAGTGGTATGACCAAGAATTTGGATACTTGGGTATATTTCACTGTCACGCTTTACATTTTTATTTATAAATTAAATTTTACTGAAGAGTTTTTTGTGTGTTGAACTTGCTTTTGGAAGCTCCATTGCATATTCTTACTTCAAAACTATTCCTATTCATCAAGGACAAACAATTGGTTGTGTGTGTATGTTCCTAATGGGGTGGCAGCAAGTGAGGGGAAACAAAGGCGAGTGTTTTAATTGACAAATATATTTGTTGCTTAGTGTGCAGGCTCTTATTGGGAATGTCTTAGAGAACATTTGGTTCTATGTTGCAAATTTGAGATGGATTTTGAAACTCCACAATCTCTTGAAAAAATCTATGTTTGTTTAAAGATCAGGGAGCTTTTGAATTTATCCAAAGGATTTTCTTTTTTGAGCTTTAGAGTTAGAGATGTTTGGATCTGATGAAAATCAGAACAGTGATTTAGGAGAAATTATTTCCTAATCATAAAATAGAAAATAAGAGGATATCATGGATATTTACTTTAGGAAATTGTTGTAAATAAGGGATATTGTTGTAAATAGGAAATGTTTTAGTTACCTAAATTAAGCTAGGACTTGTGTATATATTCAAAGGCACTTGTTGTGCAAAATAAGATAAAAGATTACTTCTTTCTTCATGGTATTAGAGCCCAGGACGCTGTAACTCCTGCTTTTACTTGGCCTTCATTGCCAATAGTGCCTTCTGGAAAACAGATGGCTGAATCTATTACCAGCAAAAAACCCAACATGGAGGTCTCTTCCTCCTCTGAAATCTCCTCCGTTGGTAATCCCAAAATGTACACCCCTACCCATATTGGTGAATTACAAACCTTGTTTCCATCTTACCAACTCAATGGTAAAAACTACCTCCACTGGTCACAAATGGTTAAGACTTTCCTCAAGGGCAAGAGAAAGGCTTCTTACTTATTAGGACCTGCTCCTGCTGTTTCGGATCCCAAGTTTGAGGCTTGGGATGTAGAGGATTCCTTAATCAAGTCATGGCTTTGGAACTCTTTGGAACCACACATTAGAGGCACTTACATGATCCTCTCATCTGCTAAGGAGATGTGGGATGTTGTTGCTTAATCTTATTCTAAAGTAAATGATACCTCTTTAATTTATGAGATTAAGACCAGAATCTCATCTATCAAGCAAGGTGTGCACTCTGTCACTGAATATTACAATCTAATGAAGAGTCTTTGGCTTGAGTTGGATCATTATCAGAATTTTAAAATGCAGTGCAGTGATAACAGTGTCAAATTACAAAAGTTTGTAGAAAGGGAAAGAATTTTTTAATTCTTAGCAGGTCTTAATGTTGAATTTGACCAACTTTGGGTTCAAATACTTGGTAAAGACCCTTTATCGTCTTTGAATGAGGCCTTTTCACTCATCCGGGCAGAAGAGAGCCGGAGAATTATGATGTTGGAATCCAAATCTGCTAACAGCTCAGCATTCATGTCTATGAAAACCAACAAAGAAGCCCTTAGCCACCACCAATAGAATCCTCAAAATAAGGAAGCTGTGTGGTGTAGTTTTTGTAAGAAGCCTCGTTACACTAGAGAGACCTGCTGGAAGTTACATAGGAAGCCACAGAAAGCACGGAAAGAAGGGGCAAACAAGGATGGACAGGCCAAAGCCCACTTCACTGAACCTACAAACTCTGGAGATTCTGACTTGATCAGAACCAAAAGGACTTAACAAAGAAGAGATTGAGCGCCTAGAGAGCATTCTGAATTCCCTGGAAGGTGCTGGTGCATCATGTTCATTAGCCCAATCAGGTGATTTTTCTAATTCGCATGCTCTTAGTGCCTCATTAGTGTCTCCTAGGGATTCTTGGGTCGTAGATTCAGGTGCTACAGACCTTATGACTACCTCTCATCATTCTTTTATTTCTTATAATCCCTGTCCTAGTAACAGAAACTTCTCTTGAACCATTCCTTTGTCCCCTAATCTTCTCTTGAAAAGAGTACATGTTCCCAAACTTTCTGCCAATCTTTTGTCCATTAAAAGATTTACCAGAAACTTGAATTGCTTTGCCATCTTTGATCCTCATTATTGTGTATTTTAGGATTAGGAAATGGGGAGGATTATTAGGCATGCTAAGGAAAAGGATGGACTCTACCTTCTGGAATCTAATAGTGGAAACAAAACCTCACATCCCTCCTTGACTTTCAAGACCAGAGATACTCTTACCCCTGCATGCTAAGGAAAAGGATGGACTCTACCTTCTAGAATCTAATAGTGGAGACAAAACCTCACATCCCTCCTTGACTTTCAAGACCAGAGATACACTTACCCCTATTTGGCTTCACCATTATCGTTTAGGTCATCCTTCTTTTAGTTTATTGAGAACTATGTTTCCTAATTTGTTTAAAAATAGTGATCTTCACAGTTTCCATTATGATATGTTTGAATTTGCCAAACAATATCATACTTCCTTTCCTTTGAGCAATAATAAATATGAATTTCCTTTTGCTTTGATTCATTCTGATATATGGGGACCTTCAAGGATACCTAATATGTCAGGAGCTAAATGTTTTTTTTTTAACCTTTATTGATGATTGCACAAGGGTCACGTGGGTCTTTCTCATGAAAAACAAATTGGAGGTCAGTGAGATTTTTCCTAATTTCTTTCATATGATAAAAAACCAGTTTGGGCTGAGCATAAAAGGGTTCAGGAGTGATAATGCCCGATAATACTTTAATCAAACCTTATCTTCTTTCTTTCAACATGAAAGCATTATCCATTTTTCATCTTGTGTTGATACATATCAACAAAATGGGGTGGCTGAGCGTAAGAATAAATATTTACTTGAAGTCACTAAAGCATTATTATATCAAATGAATGTCCCTAAACACTATTTGGGAGAGGCTGTTTTAACTGGAGTTCACTTGATAAACAGATTGCCTTCACGACCTCTAAAGTTCAAAACACCAGTAGAAATGCTCCATAATTTCTTCCCCAGCTTTAATATAAATAGTCTTAACTCCAAGGGTGTTTAGATGTGTTAGTTTTGTTCATATTCATGCCCACAATAGGGGAAAACTTGACCCACGAGCCCTAAAGTGCATCTTTATTGGCTACTCTTCTACACAAAAAGGGTACAAATGTTTTCATCCTCCCTCACATAAATTCTTCATTTCCAAGGACATGTCATTTGTTGAGAGTCAATCTTTCTTCCCTAATACTTATCTTTAGGGGGAGATGGGGAATTCTGCGGAAGATAAGTATAGGGAGACTAACTTCTTACCTGATTTATCTTTCCCAAATACACAGACTGAGTCAACCACTACTGTCCCTACACCACTTAACCAATTTGACCAAAATAAGGTAGAAAGTGCCCAGCCATATGCCTCAAAAAATACTGTACCTGTCCCTAACAAGCCTCTCTTAGTCTACTCACGAAGGGATACTGTCCAAACCTTACTAGAGCGGGCTCAAGGATCTAACCCAAAATCAGGTACTGAAGTACAAAACCCTGAACTTGATGATTTTGTTTGTCCCTATAGCTCTTAGGAAGGGCACATGAACATGTACTAAATACCCAATTTCACACTACACTTCACTTGACAAATGTTCTCCAAGCCATAAATGTTTTCTTACAAAAATAAATTCAAGTTCCACACCGCAAACAGCTGATGGGGCACTTAGGGATAGGAATTGGAAAATTGCTATGGATGATGAGATGAATGCATTAATTAAGAATCAAACATAGGAAATAGTGGATTCACCAAAAGGAAAATAGCCAGAAGGATGTAAATGGGTATTCACAATTAAATATAAAGCAGATGGTTCATTGGAAAGATATAAAGTAAGGCTAGTAGCTAAGGGGTATACTCAAACTTATGGGGTTGGTTATCTTGAAACTTTTGCCTCAGTAGTAAAAATGAACATATACATATACTGTTATCCTTGGCAGCTAATTTTGATTGGCCTATACAACAATTTGATGTAAAGAATGCCTTTTTACATGGTAATCTAAATGAAGAAGTGTACATGACACCCCCTCCTGGATTTGAAGATAAGTTTGGCAATATAGTATGCAAATTAAAGAAAGCCTTGTATGGCCTTAAACAATCTCCTTGGGCATGGTTTGGGAGATTCACAAAGGCTACGCTGGAAATGAAGTACAAGCAAAGTCAAGGAGATCACACTCTATTTATTAAATTTACTGCAAAAAACAAAATGACAGCCCTCATTGTTTTGTGGATGACATTATAGTCATAGGTAATGATCTTGAAGAGATGAAACACCTAAAACTTAAACTTACCCAAGAGTTTGAAATCAAAGATTTGGGGAAGTTGAAATATTTTTTGGTCATAGAAGTAGCTCATTCGAAAGAGGGAACTTTTCTATCCCAACGCAAGTATATTATGGATCTCTTAGAAGAAACTGGAATGATGGGGTGCAAATTGATTGATACTCCTATAGAACAGAATCATGGACTAAATGAGGTCAAAGATGATGAACCTGTTGACAGGGGGAGGTATCAAAGACTAGTGGGAAGACTAATTTATTTGTCACTTACCAGGCTTGACATAGCATATGCAGTAAGTGTAATTAGTTAGTTCATGCATGACCTAAAAATGTCCATCTTCAAGTAGTGTATAGGGTATTAAGGTACCTTAAAACTACCCCTGGCAGAGGGATTATGTTTAAGAAAAATGACAATAAAACAGTTGAAGCTTATAAAGATGCAAATTGGGTAGGTTCAAGCATTGATAGAAGGTCAGCCATTGGGTACTGCACTATGTTTTTGGGCAATCTTATCATTTGGAGAAGTAAGAAGCAATCAGTTGTGGCTAGATCAAGTGCTAAGGTAGAGTTTAGAGCTATGGCCCAGGGTATATGTGAGCTCTTGTGGATTCGTATCATCCCGAATGATTTGAAAGTTAGGTGGCAAGGACCTATGAAGCTCTACTGTGATAATAAGTCGGCTATTAGTATTGCTCACAACTCTGTACAGCATGACAAAACTAAACACATTGAGATTGATAGGCACTTCATTAAAGAAAAATTGGAAAGTGGGCTTATTTGCACCCCATATGTTCCCATTGACAAACAAATGGCAAATGTATTGACTAAGGGGTTGGCAATTGACAATTTCAAGATGTTATAAGCAAGCTGGGATTGCAAGACATCTATGCACCTACCAGCTTGAGGGGGAGTTATGAAAATCAGAACAGTGATTTAGGAGAAATTATTTCCTAATCATAAAATAGGAAACAAGAGGATATTATGGATATTTACTTTAGGAAATTACTGTAAATAGGGGATATTGCTGTAAATAGGAAATATTTTAGTTACCTAAATTAAGCTATGACTTGTGTATATTGTTGTGCAAAATAAGAAAAAAAATTACTTCTTTCTTCAGGATCAATTGGTAGTTACCTGTAATTTGATTACTACGACCATTTAACATACCTTTCTGAGGAATTATTTGTTTAGAGAATTTTGTACTTTTAACAGTTTTATAATACTAATCATTGAGATTTAATTGTTCACGTTATTATTTGATACATGTTTGTTATTGATTATATGCATGTATTTGTTAGTCATTTAATAGTAACAAACAGTTAATTATATCTTTATTTGTCAAGACAGAAATCAGCTAGTTTACCAAATATTGGAATCTTTCTGACATTTATTGAACATTAGCTGCAATAATTGTTAAAGGAAACAGCCCTTATTCAAAATTCTTAATGCCTATAGTATAGCCTGCCTGCTTGAAGCTGTGTTCTCTTATTTCTGATCATCATATTACTCAAAATGGGGCACGGAAGGCAAGATGAAATATATTCACTGTGTAAGAATGTGAATGTTCCATGCTTCTTAGTAGTAATTCTCTTATTAAAATACCAAGGACGCTTCTTGGGGCCTGGTGGTGTTCCTTGGCGCTGCAGATGCTCATTTGAGGTACATATCTATTTGTGCAGTGGCAAGCAGGGTCAAGACAGCAAGCTGCACCCTCTGGTTTTGAACCAGATAAAAGCAGTTGGGGTTGGAACTGGTTGGAGAGATGGATGGCTGTTCGTCCCTGGGAGAACCGCTTTCTTGACATAAATCTCAGAGATGGAGTAAAGATTCGTGAAAATGGAATAGACGACTCCAAGAATGGAACAAAACCCCAGTCAAAGCCCACGGTCAAGAAACCAGCTCCATCAAATCTTTCAAGTCAGAAAACAGGTCAATCTCTTTCCGATGGAGGTAGTTCTTCACCTACTAAGTCTGCAGGTATGTTAGAGCAATCCAACAAGCTTTCTGCTAAGCCAAAGCCAAAGTCAAAGCTAGTTCTGGAAGATATGGTTGAAGAAGGCAACTCAAAACCAGGTGCTGCTGTAAGATCACGCAGCAATCCAAAAGAGAGATCCCTTCAAACTGAAAAACAAACAAAAAAGAGATTATCTCTGCCCAGCAGTGGTTAGTCTCCTGTCTTTCTCATGTTTGGCTGAAACATGTCTATTTCCTGGAGGTCTTTTAGGTTCAAAACTAAAAAGGAATACAATATACACATAACATATCACTTCATATCAAATAGATTGGAAATTGACTTCTGCTGGATTTCATTGCATATGAAAATTGGAGACTTCCGCTTACATGCATATGTCGAGGTGAGGACAGATGGTGGTAGAGGTGGTCAGTAGTTGTTATTGAGTCACAATTAGGCAGTTGTATCACCAACTTTTAAAGTAAAATGTGGGAAAGGTTAATCGGTTATTCAGGTGATTGGCAATATTATGATTTGTTTTCTCAATGATTCTGAATCCGGTTGAAGCAGGGAGAAGTCCTGGAGCACAGGCCGCTAGGAATGGGAGAGTTGGTGCGAGAGGGACACCTGAGTCTCATAAGCCCATCAGGGATAAGTCAGAAGCTAAAAGGACGACTGAGAATGGGAGGAAGGAAAAATGATTGGGCTTATATTGAGTTCTGCATCCATGCGGCTGTATGAAATTTGTATATACAAGTCCATGTCACAAGGAGATGCAAGCACATACATTTGCCATGTTCTTGTCATAAAAGATTATAAGTTGAGGATGTGAGGATAATAAGACGAGCAGGTTTGGTTTGTAAGTGCAACTGCTATTGCTATGTTGTTGTTAAATTAATATCCTTTTCAAGGTTTGATTTGAAATATATGTTTCGTTTTTTAAGGGATCTGAAATGATTGTTGTTTTCCCACGAACTATAGCTATGTATGTCAGCGTCATTGCCAATGCCAACACTAAAGTATGTGGTCTCAAATTTTTTAATGTTAAAGAAGGATAAAATACTGAAATTACAAAAACGACCCCGAAGATATAATCTCTTATGTATGTATTTAAACTAAAACGTAATTTGGCAAGACATCCGTGATTTGGTCTCTGTTTAATCAACTCCGCATTCCGCTCACGCTGCCTGTGTTTCGATTTAAAACCTATGATTAAAAACATAACAGAAACGGCTTAATTTAGTTCGCCGTTAGAATTAACGGAACAAGGCCCTTCTTTCTTCTTTTTGTCTTCCTTCCTTGTCTTCCAATCTCTACAAGCAAAATTCCTCAGAAAGCACAAAGCAGAAACAGCCCTTTCTCAAATCTCATTACCAATACCAATACCAATACTCCACTCACTCACTCCCCAACTCATCAAGCTTAACTGGTTCATTGTTTTGATTATATGCCAAATTGTCACACTTCTTCTTCTTCTTCTTCTTCTTCAAATTCATGGTTGGGAGGAGGAGGAGGAGGAGGAGGAGGCGGAGGGATGTTGTTATCAACACCATTTGTTCTGATTTTCTGTCTCCTCTTCTCACTCCCAATCCTATTCTTCCTCCTTGCCCCTAAACCTCTCCCTGTCCCCATTTCCCCCTCCGACGAGCTCGACGACCTGTCCCTCTTCCACCGTGCCTCCTCCTCGTCCTCCTCCTCCGCCCACATATCCTCCCCCCACCCCAAACTCAAGATTGCCTTCCTCTTCCTCACCAATTCCGATCTCCATTTCGCTCCTCTTTGGGACAAATTCTTCAAATCAGCTCCACCCGACCTATATAACATCTATGTCCACGCCGATCCCACCCTCAACATCTCCCGCCCAGCCTCCGGAGTTTTCAAAGCCCGCTTCATGTACGGCGCCAAACCCACTTTCCGCGCCTCGCCCACTCTCATCTCCGCCATGCGCCGCCTCCTGGCCACCGCCGTCCTCGACGATCCCGCCAATGCCTTCTTCGCCCTTCTTTCTCAGTATTGCATCCCTCTCCATTCTTTCAAGTACGTCTACAATGCTCTCGTTGAGTCCACTTCCTTCGATTTGTCCTCATCTACCACCACTGCCTACGGCGTTCGCATCCAGTACAAAAGCTTCATTGAGATTATAGACAAGGAGCCGCAGTTGTGGAGGAGATACATTGCCAGAGGGCGATATGCGATGATGCCAGAGGTGCCTTTCGGGAAGTTCCGTGTTGGGTCTCAGTTTTTTGTGTTAACACGCCGTCACGCTCTCATGGTCATCAAGGACCGTCGTTTATGGAAGAAGTTCAAGTTGCCTTGTTATAGGGCTGATGAATGTTACCCTGAAGAACATTATTTTCCTACTTTGTTGTCGATGGCGGATCCAAATGGATGTACTCATTATACGTTAACAAGGGTAAATTGGACTGGAACTATCGATGGTCACCCTTATACGTATCGGCCTAATGAAATCTCGCCGGATCTCATTCGTGAGTTGAGGAAATCGAATTACTCCAGTTCGTATCTATTTGCGAGGAAATTTTCTCCGGCCTGTTTAAGACCCTTGTTGAAAATAGCGGACAAAGTCATTTTCCGGGATTGAAAGAAATTGTTCCTGGTGAGTTCTTTTTCCTTTTCCTTGTGTTGTTATGAATTTGGTTGCTATGATAGAGAGTGTTGTTAAAAAGTTGGTGACTTGGTGCGTTGAGTTAATGAGTTGATGCACATATCTTTGTTTGGTGGGTTAATTTGGATCAAAACCTACAAAGTTGATGGTTGGTGGTTGAATTGATCGATCAAGATTGCAAATTTTTCATTTTGGATATTGTCACTGTATTTTAGTTTTACAGATACTGTTGTAGAAAGCTTGAGGTTATGTTCTCTGCGGATATTTGTCTTTAGAACGATCTGCTTATTTCTTATTGTCCATATATTTTATACCCTACATTGCCATTACTTTAATAGACCGGCATTCGAGTTATTATGTACCTTCCATAAAGCTGATTGGAGTTTCTGAGTAAATCTTGCAATGAAAATGACAATAAATTAGGAAAGGAGTTTTGCTAATTGAGAAATGGTGATATAATTGCATTCAAGTGGAATTTCGCTGAAGGAACAGCTCCCTTTGGCTGCCAATGGAATCGAGTTTGATCCTGACGAAACCCCTTGCAGACGTGCAGTTGAGGATCTGTCATGATTCCTTAGTTTTCAGCCATTTGTACTTTATTTGCATGACATTGTTATGCTTATGGGTGGAGTTTAAAAATGAAAAAGAAAAAAAGAAGAAAGGACTTGCCTTCCTTGATGATTCCTCACAATTCTCAACTTTTGAAGGTTATTGTATCTAATAACGTCACGAGCTTGTGTTTTAAGTGATCTATTTTTTAAGATTTGCAAGTGGCAAAATTTGTGTTTTCAGTGTTTTCCATTTTGTTCCATGTTTGTAACCTGTAATGATTTGATACTTAAGGATCGCAAATCTTTTTTTTTTTTGTCTTCATTTTGAATTTCCAGATTGAAGTAACCGGATCTAAACTTATCCTTTTTCTTTTACAGGTGAATGATGTTCATATGGAGAAGGAAGAGGATATTAGTTTGGTTGGGTGTGGTCATGGCGCTTAACTGCTGAAAAGCAGGAAGTGCCACGCAACAGCTAAAAACTCCTACTTATAAAGAAGCATAAGGAGGTCTCTCTCGGCAGGTATAAAGAAGAAAGAGGATCTTGACTTGCTTACTAATGGAAGTAAAGGTAGATACTTTTGCCGGTGAGAGAATTATGATGGCGTACCAATGTCAAAAACTGTTTAATGGGGACCAGGGTGGTGTTATCTTTTTGGATGTGTGTACTTGTGTACATAAATGAGTGAAATGAAGAAAATGTTCATATTTTTCCCATGTGATTTCGCGAGGGAAAGGAATAGTCTACTCTACTGCCTAGAAAGTGGAAGCACAGTAGCTAGGTGGGGAAGCTAACCAGACCCTTTAGCCGTCGCTTAAAAAAAGTGGAGCTTCTCCTTTTCCTTTTCTTTTTGTTTGTTTTCGTTCAATTCAAGATGATGGTGGAAAGGGAATGAGAGGGAAATACTTGATTTATGTGGGAAAGAGAATAATATACAAAGCTATGTGTACATACAAGGGATTGTAAACAAAGTAGCTGATGTTCTTGGTCATCAAGCCGAATTTGCCTTGGTTGTGTTTGATATTCAACTCATATCATTAGACTTTTGTGTTGATATACACGAAATATGAATTTGAGCTGCCGACAATTTTGATGAATAAGTCTTGAAAATAGTGATTGGGAAACGAAAGCTCATAATTTTGAGTGGAATACGTACATTTGTACTTCTCTTATTTCGAAAAGTTGAGCTGTCCCAGTTGGTGTGGTATTGAAAGCTCCTAATGTTTACATGTTATTATCAGCTTATGCAGCACAGCACATTTCATTTTCGCTTGGACTATACAGACAAAGGCTTTATTTGTGTTGCATTGCACTGGGAATGGGCCAGATGATCAGAGATGAATTGTTATTCCAGGCCATATGTTCATGTTCCACCGACAACCTGGCATAGTTCATGATAATGTTAACTAGTCCATTGGAAGAAACTTGAAATTCCTGACAGTATTCAATATAGAAACCACATTTTTGCTTTATAAATCTAATCGCAGAAAGAATTACAAGTATCTCCATTCTCCTATGCTCTTTTAGATTTGCGCTGTTGGTTCGCACAGCTTGAATGAACAGAACACATTGTTTGCGCATCTGCCATTCTCTAAGTGACATAACTAATAGCACTGTCACAACTGCTCCCAGCCACTGAAAGAAAGAGGCTTCTGAGTTTCCTTTTTAACCCACAAGCAGCCCCCAACTCTTCTCCAAAGTCTGACCCTTGGAAAAAAATGTTTCGACTCCAAATTTCAGGCTTAAGACGCTTATGACCCAAGATTGCTGATGCCAAAGTAAAGAGTTTTCTGTTGAAAGGCATTCATGGCGTAGTCAACCTGAAAATGACCAATTGGAGACTTAAATCGTAGGCCGTATCCAAGCCCAATTCCAGATCCTGGTTTGCCCTGCCTCAACGCTGGATTTCCTGAAAGTGGGGATCAAACTGAGCATTAACAAATGGCAACAAATAAAGACAGGAAGGAATTCAGCAGAGGAAAGCACAAAGGGAACATGAAAGCAGCAAAAGGCATAGCACCAAGAGACTGAAACCACAATGGTAATGGTGATAGCAAATTTACTATCCGAGTATACAGATAAAAGTTCGGTGAAGTATGCTCAAGCAAAATCACTGAATCAACATCTCTGGGGACTAGATAATTAGCATGAACACATTTAAAATCTTTTCTAACATCTCACAATGAGAAAGAAGACCAACTAAGACCTTATTTTTCTATCTCAATTTTTTGTTCTCTTCAGAAATTGGAACAGTACTGGTATCTATAGCAATTTAGCAGAAATAATAGCAAAATTCACATTCTTTAAGTTTGTATTTACAAGAAGAATTTATAAGTAATCCACAATTTTCCAGCAATTACACAGTGAAATTTACCAGGTACAAGCCTGCCAGAGCCCAAGTCAGTTCCGTAGTCCAAGAAAATAGCTCCTTCCAACATCTTGTTCTGAGTACAATATGAGAGGCTATCAAAATCAATCACAACTTTTCTTTTCTTATACTCTCCTGTGTCCATAGATACAAAGCTATAACATAACAACACACACCAAAGAGAATCAAATGATTAATGTCTACAAGTATATTCAAACAGATTTTATATCTGAGAAGCAACCAAGTGTATTATCTGATGCTTGTGTAAAGGCAGATAGATGCTGGTTGGGTTTGCTCCAGTGATGCAAAAATGAAAAAGGAAAGTAAACAAAAGGTTTACGGCATCCTATTGAACAGCATAGTCTCAATAAAAACAAACGCAATCAATGGACTCAAGCATTAGTGGAGAAGGAACTATTCATGGCCAGACGTGCTAGCAATTCTATTGATTGCTTTACTGAATCTCCAGTCCATAAAAACAAGCAAGAGATAAACCATGGTTGACTTGTAATACTAAACTGCCAATGCATAAAGCACTCAAACTAAAGGGTATTTCCAGTGAAGAAGTGACGGATGAATACAACCACAACAAACATTAAGCAGAATTTTCCTCTGTTTATAATTTCTCATGCTCAAAAGTGTTACATACCAAAGGAAATGTCAATTCACTATTTGCAACCATGCACGATCTGCCTGATCCAACAGCACCTTCACCATATCCCCGCACACTACCGAGACCACCAACTGCAAATGCTTGATAAGGTGCCATGTCCCCAACAATGGAGCCCCCTGTGAGGCTGTCAGAACAAAAAGTAAGGTAGACACAATTGAAGAAAGGGTGGGTAACATAGTGTAATTATTGATTGCTTCAAGACAAAGACAGCAATAAAAAGTTCTTGCTTACATAGAAGGATTAATGACATATTCGTTGTAAGAAAGGTTTATCCTTCAAGTATTACATTAATAAGACACACATACCATACTTACACCCATCAGAAAAATATTATTCTTCAAGATTACAACCGGCACATGTTCAATGCAACATGTTAGTATGGTCTTAGAAAAGATACATTCTGCTTCCTGTTATGTTGTCATGGGCTACTACATTTTCCTTGTTTCTCTTGTTATAATTACTCTATGCACTACCTACAGAAGGCAGCAAAGGAATAACCTCACCTTGCCAAAAGAAATGCTGGGCCAAGTTTCACACCTTTTGTTGCAAAAAATTTAAATCTGTTGAAGATTTGCCACTTCGATAGAATGGGAATCCCTTGTTCTATTTCTATACCTAACTGGGAACAAAAATAATTTAGTATATAACAACAGAATTGACTCTTCTTTCAAACTACATCAAAAAGTTCTAATGCTGGTATTTTGTCTGTGAGAAAAAATTCATATAAAATAGAGAAGATTGTTACACGAGAAAAACTGTGATCATCTGCCTTTGCATATTGAGATTCTTGCTTTAAAACCACCATGTTGTCATGAGTACTGCCACTGTAATTGCAAGAATTCATAGAGTATGTGAGTGAGAGTCCAGCAGAGGTCTCTTGAAAACTCAACTGATAGTGTTGACTACCTGCAAGTCACAGGGAACCCATCAAGATCCCTAGTAATACAGCGGCCATCATCACTCAACAGACGCACGTGCTGCATTTCACACACCAATTACTCTTCATATTAGATTAGGCACAAATAAAAAAAAAGAGATCACTAGGATAATGGATTAAAAACTCAATCCAAAATAATATGTTAAGAATAAAATATCCCTCAACCTCAAACTTAATACTGGTCTTGCAGCTCCATTGAGAACTTGCGGGTTCATTGAGATCCAAACCAACTGACATTCTAGATAAGTTCACACCGCCACTCCCCGAACGTGAAAAATTGTCAACTGGTGTTCCATGGACCCCAATTTCAGGAGAGATAGAATGCTGGTAATCCAAATTCACCACTTAAATTAAATGATCATTTACAAACTAGTACAGTTCCATTTCACTTTTCTAATTGGTTTCTCAACATAATTGAATTCAAGGAAAGGCCAAAGTGAATTGCAGTTTGCCATTATTTACAAATCATGATTATAGCTGTAGATATGCAATTCAGAGGCTTACATGAATCAGAAAACATTGTTGAGCAAGCCATTCGGGTCTTGGCCTCCTGTAAGCTACCAAGACATTTGAATCGTACAATCCCTTATCCCAAGATACATCAAGCTTCTCACTTCCACCAAATAAATTTGGGTGCTTGATGCAAACACTGCAACGTCTAAATATAAGTACCAGTTTTGCAAGAATTTGTTACTCTATTGCAAGAACCTATTATTTGTTTCACATTTTCTCCGGTCAAAATTGCAAGAGAAAGAGAAAAGAAAGGTTGAACTAGGAATGTTACTTCTTGTTTTCCAGAACCTTACCAATTTGTAAAACTAAAGAAAAACTAAAGAGCAAATTAAAAGTTTCAAACTTAAGTGCTTAGCATTTTCACAGTAAGTAATTCATAACAGTCATCAAGCTGCCAAGATAAAAGTAGGAACAAACTGGTAAGAGAACATTGAAAAACGTAAGGTTAATGATAGAAGTGCGAAGGAAATCATACATGACATGAAAACACTGACCTGCCAATTAGCAGTGAAAGAGGACTACTTGTGTCCCTGCTGCAAAACGAATCAGATAGAGATATGGATGGAGATGGAGATGGAAATGGAAACCAGTCGATCAAAATTCTTAACAAATAAAATTGGAAAAAAAGAGAGGGAGCATTGAACAATCAAAGCGCAAAAGAGAGCTATAGAAACCTGAGAGGAGGGAGCATCATAGAAGCAAATAACTTGTGAGTGAAATCAACATTGACGTCAATTTTGGCTGCCACCGAAAACACACCACGCTCACTATTCAACACAAACAACAACCAAAACCCCAACAAGCCAGAAAAGCATGGTAGCCCATAAGATGAGATAAAAATCAAAACCCATTTATCAGTGGGACTCCCAACATTCAACAAAAATATCACCTTTGCCAGCTTGTACACTTTTCTGAGCTCCCATGTCATTCAGCATTAAAAAACAGTTAGCTAACAACCAAGGAAGGAACTGCAAGAGATTTGACAAGAGATTGTTGTTTGCATAGAGAGAAATATGTACTGGTGTTGATTGTTGTGTGTTGGGCGTTGGGCTTTATGGATTGGTGACTTCTGCTGACAGGTTAGGGAATCCTCAGGTCCCAAGTTTGTTATCAATCTTTTGCTTCTCCTCTGGGCTTTCCCTTGCACGTGAGAAACACAGATTCGCCTTCGTTTCTTTTTTTCCTTTTCTTCATAAAAGATGGATTTTATTAAACAATTGTAAGAAGCTCAATTATGTTTATTTTTAAATAATCATAATCTTTAATTATAATTTGAGATTCCAAATAATTCAATTTTATTTCATTTTTAATAAATTATGATATATCATTTATTGTCTATTTGTAAAATATAAACAAAGCCTTAAATAGAAACTTAAAAATGACGCCTTTAGAGCAATAAATAACAAACTCAATCGGTTCATCCGATTCAACGGTAAAAATTTCAAATCACTTAATCTTTTGGTTTAGTTTTCAAATTTTTTGTTTAATTTACTTTAATAATTCTTACTGTTAAAAACTGATCATCTTATTAATTAATCAATCAATTTTTATAAATTAATAAATTTTTATAAACTAAAATAAACTAATTAATTTTATCTAACAATCTTTTTTTCAATTAAACTTCAAAATTTTATAGGGATGGTAATAGGTAGGCACATGGACCAACTCCTCCAATTTTTTAAAATAATTTTTTAAAATTAAAAGTATAAAATAACATCTTTTTTAATTAGGTTCAGGCCTGAGCTATCTAGGCCCAGGCTTACTAAGGCTTAACTCTTCTAAGCAAAACGAAGAAGAATTTTTGGGTTGGCGTGGACTAGCCCATTGTCATCCATAAATTTTTCAATGAAAACAATAATCTTCCTCAATCATATTTTTAATTATTTATTTTTTAATTAATTTTATGACGGTAATTCTTGTTTTACAGATTTAACTTTTAATCTGGGTGTGAATAGGATTTTTCGTAAGAAGATTACAATTTTAACATATATATCATTTTTAATTTATCAAAACAGGAAATTTTTTCAGGACATATAAATCCGAAACATTAACAGAAATTGAGCGTAAAATTCACCTTATTCCTCGATTGATTGGCGGTTGAAGCTTTTGGTTTTGGCACTTATTAGGGGTGAAGATTGAAGCATAACGGAATATTGTTGATCCTTTATTGGTGAATTGAAACAGAGAAGAGTACAGCTTAAAGGTGAGACTAATGGGACGCTCTGTAGCTTAGAAATGGTGTCGTGTCTTATGTTTACTCCTTTTTTATATAAAAAGGGAAATGAAAGACAAATTACAGGACGTATCGTGGGTGACTTACCCCCGATTCATCCTCTACAAGGAGAGGGATACAACCCCTAGGTGGGTGCTCAAAAATAGTGATACCTAAAGAGAGTTGGCCTGCAAAACTTGCGAGCCAGTCGGCACTACGATTACCTTCGCGGTAAATGTGTCGGATCTGAACAACCCAGTTGCGGGAAAGCAGTTCATGGATGCGCAATACAAGAGGGTTTAGTAAATTAGCTCTCGCCTGGGAAGAAGAGAGGAGGTCAGTCACAGTGCGCGAGTCGACTTCCAAGACTATGTGGCGGTAGTCCAGAGACCAAGCAAGTTGAAGGCCGAAAAGCACCCCCCAAAATTCTGCTGACAACGGGGAACAGCTACCAATGTTCTGGCCAAAACCTCGCAGCCAGTTGCCGGAGCTGTCGCGCAGTAGCCCTCCTGCAGTGGCAGAGCTGCTGGAGCCTTTGACTGCACCATCAGTGTTAAGGGTTACCCATCCTGGAGCAGGTTTGCTCCAGCCTACAGAAATGACTCGGCTGGTGATCGTGGGCAGCTGGGTCCGGTTGTGCCAGGTAGCAGCCACGTGGATGTGGTGAACATAAGTCAAGACGGGGTGCTCCGGTGAGGTCGGTCAGGAGAAGGAGGCGTCAAAGATGGCCTAATTTCTCCAAGTCCAAAGAAACAAGCATGTCGTGCCAAAAACGATAGCCCAGTCGAGTCCTCCGAGCTTCCCACGCGAGAGGAGGTTCGAATGAAGCCAGTCTTGGTGATCCATGGAAAAGAAGGCAGCTGTAAGGACCTGGGAGGGAAATTGACGCCATAAAGAGCGTACCTTAGAGCAGTCTCGCACCACGTGGAGAGAGGATTCCTCTTGGTGACAATGGTAGCAAGTATTGTTCGAAGTGAAACCTCGATGCACTCGCTGTTGATTAGTGAGCAGTTTTTTACGTAAGAGTAACCAGAGAAATGCCCGGGTGCGAGGAGGACCTTGCCACTTCCAAATAGTACGCCAAGGGGTAGAAGGCGGAGTGGAATCGGATTGCAGGATCATGGTATAAGCAGATGACGTCGTAAAGTGACCATCCTCTGAACGTCCCCAAATGAGTTTGTCAGGCCCGAGGGTAGCCGACGGAGGAAGGATACCTGCAATGGACAAACAGAGCGTCGGAGGAAGCAGATATTGAAATAGGTCCCAATTCCAGTTACCAGTGGAGTCCGAGAACTGTTGCACTCGGTACTCCAGTGTTGTTGGGGGTATCAGGGCCACAGCATGAGAGGCGAGTGGTCCCCAGTCCTCGACCCACGGGCCGAGCCAGAATCTCGTGCGGGTGTCGTCCCCTATCTACCATCTCAGGCCTTGTAAGACGTGATGCCAAGTCGCTTTGATACTCCACCAGACCATTGAGCCACCTGAAATAGGAAAGGAAAGGGGAGGGTTAGTAGCGTCAAAGTGATATTTGTCAGATAAAACTTGGACCCATAAGGCATCAGGTTTCGAAGCCAGCGTCCATCCGAGTTTGGTCAAGAGAGCATCATTGGATTCCCTGATTTTGCGAATACCCAGCCCTCCCATAACTTTGGGCATGCAGATTGTGTCCCAGTTGAGTAAGCTAATCCTCCTCGTCTCCGCGGTCTTGCCCCACAAGAATTGACGCATGAGTTTTTCCATCTAATCACACAACTGACGCGGCAGGCGCACGGTTTGTATCGTGTAAGTGGGGATTGCTGCAAGGACTGACTATATCAACGTGAGACGGCCGGCTAACGAAAACATGTTCGCAGACCACCCGGAGAGACGTTGTTGGACCATGTCCAGAATATGCTGGTAAGTGGTGCGAGTGATCCGCTCATGTAATAAAGGCACACCGAGGTAGCCCCCTAAGTTCTTTGTCAATTTGAAGCCCAGGTCCTCGCTGAGCAAGTGCGCCAGGGTGGCCGTAATATTACGCGAAACAAAGCAGCGAGATTTGTTGTGGTTGACCCGTTGGCCGGATGCGGCGCAGAAAGTATCGAGAGTGTCACGTATCACGTGGATCTATCTTCTGGAAGCTTCCGCGAAAAGAATAAGATCATCAGCAAAAAATAGGTGGGAGAGGGGAGGACCGCCTCGGCGTAGACGAATCGGCTTCCAATTGCCGTTATTGATCGACTCATGGATTAAGTGACTGAGTCTTTCCATGCAAAGAACGAAAATGTAGGGGGAGAGGGGATCCCCTTGACGAATGCCCCGGGTGGGCGAGAAAGAGTCACCTAAGGTCCCATTCCATTGGATTTGCATCGAGACCGAGGATAGACATTTCATGATCAGATTAATCAGCGAGTCCGGGAGCCTAACTTGGATAAGGGTATCGAGGATGAACTCCCAAGAGAGGCAATCATAGGCTTTCTCTAAGTCCACCTTAATCGCGATGAAACCGGTCTTGCCAGTTTTTCGGTTCATAGAGTGGATGACCTCTTAGGCTATAATGATGTTGTCCGTGATTTGGCGACTTGGAACGAAATTGCATTGAGTCAGAGTGATGAGCTAAGGGAGGAGGGGTTTGAGGCGGTGAACAATCAGCTTAGTGATGGCTTTGTAAATGACAGAACAGAGAGCTAAGGGTCGAAATTGGGAAATCTGGGTCGGCTTCGGACATTTAGGAATGAGGACCATAACTGTCCGATTGAGTGTTGCGTCCCAAACTTCATGGCGGAATATTTTTTGAAGAAACACAATCAGAGACGGCCCGACGGTGCCCCATTGAGATTGATAAAACACAGCTGGAAATCCGTCAACCCCGGGGGCTTTGTTCGAAGCCATAGTAAAGAAAGCATTCTTTATTTTGTCGGGGCTAATAGGGTGCTGCAAGGTGGCTATATCCTAGAGGGGGAGAGGGGGAAAGTTACTCGGAATAGAGGGAGGCCTGGATCGAGGACTGTCTGGAGAGTAGAGGTGTTCAAAGAAGGTCCTCGCGAGCCGTAAAATAGTCTCAGTGTTTGACCGCATGAGGCCATGGTCGTCTATGATGGAGAAGTTTCGGGTTCGATGCTGACGTGTCGTAGTGATGGTGTGAAAATACTGCGTGTTCCTATCGCCCTGACTGAGCCATTGACACCGAGAGCGTTGATGCCAGTGAAGCTCTTCCTGGGACAGAACCTGCTCAAGTTCCGTTCGTAAATGGTCTTCAAGGTCACAGAGGGAAGGCGAGTCATGAGTCTCCCGAGTTGTTTGGATGCCTTGGAGGCGGGCCAGAAGCCTTTTCTTCCTATGAAAGATGTTTCCGAAAGTGGTAGAGTTCCATTCCTGTAAAGAATGGGAAAGGATATCCAAATCGGCACTAATATTAGTGTTGTCCGAGTGCCAGGTCTGAGTGATGAAGTGGTCAAATCCTTCATGAGTCAACCAGGCATTTTGGAATTTGAATGGTTTCAGAATGGGCTGTCTCGGGGAAGGGGTGTGGATGGTCACTAACAAAGGAAGGTGGTCCGATTTGAGAAAAGGGAGGTGCTGAACCAAGGTGTGGGGGAAAGTGGAATGCCAGGATGTGGAGCAGAGGACGCGGTCCAAACGAGCGAGAAGGTGTCCCCTTCTCCAGGTGTATTTGGGCCCCATATAATCGAGGTCATGGAGATGGCTGTGGTGAACACAGGCCTGGAAGTGCCAATTAATTATCGGGGAAAGGCTGGAGCCACCTCTTTTATCAGTATGCTCAAGTTTAGCATTGAAATCCCCCCCAAAGATCCAAGGTTCGTGGGTGAAAGTAGCAAGTTGACGGATATACGCCCACAAATAATGTTGCATGGAAGGAGTAGGGCTGGCATAAATGGCGGTGAAGTTAAAGTTATACGGTCCCCACTCAATAGTAGTATGGACGAATTGACGGTGTGCTAAAAGAATCTTGACCGTAGTATTAGCATTCCACATTAACCAAATACCTCCAGAGAAGCCGACTGCTTCAACCCAGAAGGAATGCTCTAAACCCAAACGCCGAATAACTCGTCTAGCACGATCGTCACTTATTCGAGGTTCCACTAGTACAGTGAGAATTGGAGTATGGGACCGGAGATAAGTCTTCAGGATGGGCTGGAAGGCTTTTCCTCCAACTCCTTGGCAGTTCCAGATGAATATGGACACGGAGATGGTAGAATTGAGGTAAACACTATACGACATAAGTGTTTACGAGGGAGAAGGCATGGCCCGCTCGGGGTCCGACGAGTCCGTCATTTGAGTATCAGTAGCTTGCGCGTCTGGTATGTTAATTGGCTCTGGCTCGGTAGTCATGGTAACATCAATGTCAGGGGGTCGTCCACTTGGAGACAAGCGGGGTGAAGAGGTCAAGTCCAAAGGTGAGGGTTGACCGGTGTCCTGACAGGGAAGGACCGTTGCAGTGCTACAATCGACTGCTTGCATGGCGTCTGATAGCGCAGGGTCGAGAATACGAACCTCAGCATAGGAAGGTAAAGAAATGACTGTGTGATTAAGGACGGAAGAAGGAGCCGGAGGTGTCGTCGGTAGAGGCAAGGAGGGAGCGGGGAGAGAATCGGAGACGACCGGATGGGATGACGGGGCAGAAGTGGTCAAATCGTGTTGGGAGCTGGACGTCGACGGAGTGGGCGGTGGGTCAATTGGGAGAGCTGGAGCTTGGGCGCGGGGCGGGCAGGGGATGGTTTCGGCCTGCTGGGGCCGTTGGGCTCGTGAGGAACTAGGCGTGACCGTGGGTTGCCTGGGTGTGTGGGAGTTGGGTCGGGTCACCTCGGGTCCACGGGCAACCCTACCCGTAGTGCTTTTATAAGTAGAATGTGGTGGTTACTGGCGCTGCGTCAGCCGTCGAGGGGTGGCTTGTAGGAGGGACGAGTTCGCGCCTGGGACGTTGGTTCCCGCGGTCTGTATGTGGCCGTTGGGCGTGGCCTGCGACTTGTCCTTTGACGGGATGTTGTACCTTGAGCTACGCGTCACCTCGGGAGGAGTGAGGTTCAGTGTGCCACTGGCCTGTGCCGTTGGAGGTGGAGCTGAGCGACGGGAGCGACGCTGGACCTGAATCCATGGGCCGTAAGTCGCCAGCGGTTGACCAAGCACCTCCGTATTAGAGAGTGAGGGAGTCGTCACCAGCTCATGAGTGAGAGAGTTACTCTCAGGACTCGGTTCGAGGTTGGAGGTGGGGCATGAGGTGGATTCATGGCCTACGCGCCGGCAGGTGAGGCATATGGAGGGTAAACCTTCATACGCGACTTTGATGGCTTCGCCGTCCAATTCTACTACGGGTCACAGGGGGAGCTGATGTCGAGGTCGACGGTGACCCTAGCAAACTTTCCTCGCTGGGAGGTTTGCGTATTTTCATCTATTTTGATAGTTCGACCAATTAGATTGCCTAACGCGGTGAGGATTGCAGGGTGATACCGGGCGACGGAGAGCTCCGGAAATCGGACCCAGGCGAGGACATGAGAGATACGGTCAGATGAAGGCCGGAATGCAGGAGTCCACGGCTGAACTGACAAGACGTGGCCAACGATTATCCAGGGTCCTTGCGTTAGGGAGGTAATGTAATCTTCAACCTCAACGAAGTTAACAAGATAAAACTCATTTTCTAAGTCCACGATTTTCATAGGGCCATGAGGATTCCACAAAGTGCGGATGCGGTTGTGTAAAAGGTTGAATCCTATTCTCCTGCCTAACAGTTTAATGACCACGGGCTTTTCCCACTTTCGGTCCAAGTGTCCGCGGAAGTTGCTAGATAGTTCAATTCCCAGCCCAAATTTGCCTTGCACAGTTGTGATGCCGCCTTCTTCGATGGCTATGGTTTCTTCTGCAGGCCAAGTAGGCTCAAGAGAGGAGGAGGAGGAACCAGTGACTGCTGCGCTATAGCTCACTGGGAGAGGTGGGGGCGGAGTCAACACTGGAGGAGGGTCCTCTTCGCGCTCCCTGAGTCTCACTTTCTTGGCGGCATGAGTTGGAGCAGTAAGGTTGTAACATCCCATCTCCCATAGGAAGGGTATTTTGGTAATTTGGGACGGGTTAGGAGTATTGATTTAGGTCTCGGCATAAACATACAGCATATAGCTTCTATGACTGGTGAATTGTTGCACATACACAGAGTATACATGCATTCATGATATTTCCCGGCTTAGGTTTTAAATTGTGCTCTTTTGTTAAATTTATGGGATAATGGTGTTTGAAAAATTATTTGGAGTCCGCCATAAAGTGTTTTACATTTTTAGTGATTTATGGGAATTTTTCTGAAATTTTTCGGGGTTCTTTCCCGGACCGAAAAATTCCAACGGGCTGACTGAGTGAGCTGTTTTGCACTGAACAGGATTGTCTAATGGCATGAGATTAGTGGATAAATAATGTTAAGAATTATTTTAGAGCCATGATTAGTGTTTAAGTGAGATTAAGAAGAGATTAGGATTAAAGTAATTAGGATTAACTCATTCTTTTGTCTCTTCCATTCTTTTAAAGCCATGTGTCCCTTTTTAATTAATTAGCTTTCATCACCCACGACTTTCTCCTTTGTTCATATTAATAAATTGTGTTGGAAAGCTTTGGAAAGCCCATTCATCTTTCATCATCCGAAGCTTGCAATTATGTTCTCCTCCATCGTGGATGCTTCTTCCTCCCTTCTTCTTTGGTTGGTTTCCTCTCTTCCTTAAGTTGCTACTTGTTTGTTTCTTCACTAGCCACAGCCAAGACTCTCCTTACACCTTGAATTGATGATGATTAGAGTGGGGGTGAGTATGGTCGTTGGTGATGGTGAGTAGTAGAGAAGTGAAGTTAGATTTGAAGATTGGAAGAAGTTGAGAGTTTGAACTTGTTAAGGTAAGAAAGATAGTTGTTTATATGCTTTTGATAGGTAGAAGCATGCATGGAGACTATATATATATGAACTTGATCATCATAGGGGTAGGTTTTAATGGGTGTAAA